>CAUYLG010000497.1:0-70382 GCA_963573385.1 Cacajao melanocephalus
TTTTTTTTTTTTTTTTTTTTTTTTTTTTTTTTTTTTTTGAGACAGTCTCGCTCTGTCACCCAGGCTAGTGTACAGTGGTGCAATCTCGGCTCACTGCAACCTCCACCTCCCGGGTTCAAGCAATTCTCCTTCCTCAGCCTCCTGAGTAGCTGGGACTACAGGTGCCCACCACCATGCCTGGCCAATTTTTGTATTTCTGGTAGAGGTGGGATTTCACCATGTTGGCCAGGCTGATCTCAAACTCCTGACTTCAAATGATCCACTGACCTTGGCCTCCCAAAGTGCTGGGATTACAGGTGTGAGCCACTGCCTGGCAAACTCAGTCTTTCATTCTGGAATATTTGTTAACTAAAAGTGATTTAGAAATTGCTCATTTTTTGCAATATTAGTTTTAACATTAACATTGACTGCTTATCCTTTAGGAATTTTCTTTGGATTAACTTCATTTTTACTATCAATTACCCTGGTTAAAACAGCACAGAAATGATGATGGCCCATTCTTTTTCTTTTTTTTTTTTTTTCCCGAAACGATATTCCCAAACCTATTTCTTAGATTGTCTTTTTAAACATATCTACTTGACCCCCCAAGTAGGTAATACTTTACTTATTATTATTATTATTTTTTTTTTTTTTTTAAGGAGTAGCCCGGGGAAAAAGAATTGTGAATTGAGAATTTCTTTTGTGTAAGTTAAATTATTTGCTTTTCTTTTTTTTCAGCCAAATCAAATAGAAAGCTTACTTTTCTGTATTTAGCGAATGATGTCATCCAAAACAGTAAAAGGAAAGGACCTGAATTCACTAGAGAATTTGAATCTGTCCTTGTGGATGCTTTTTCTCATGTTGCCAGGTATGTTGTCTGTTTTTTGGTTTTGTTTTAAAATTCATTACCTTTTCCACCTTTTTGTTCTTTCCTTTTCTGTGACAGCTTTTGTAAATTGATAACTTTCTACTTTACAGGGAGTCGTGGAGGCCAAACTGTGGTTTTATGTTTTGTTGAGCCCTCGAGAGCTATTGAGACATGTAAACATTCTGATACATTTAAGAGATTCAGCCTAGCATATCTTTTCCTCTAGATACATTCATTTTCATTTTTTGAATTTATTTCTCGGTTATGATACTTTCCTTGGTTTGGTTGAGTTGTCTCAGTAGCTTATGGTCAAAAAACAAAGCCACTAGTAAGGCAACCTTTTAGTAACATAACCTTAATAGCAAGAAATTTATTGCCAAATGCCTTCCTTAATACCTCCTCCTGGATTTCTAAATGTCTAGTTTACTAAAAATAGTAGTCATTACTGTAACTGCAGTAATAGTAATTATTAGTGTGGAAAGTCGGTGTTTGCTCTGGCTATATTGTATTAAGCCTGATGCTGTTGTGTTTCGTGGCAGAGAGGAGTGGCACACATATAATATAGAAAGTGTACATTGGATTACAGGTTTTATAAATTATGTCATGCAAAAACAAAAGCTTTCTGTAGGCTTAAATTAGGTGCTCAGGAAAAGCAAAGAAAAACGATTGCTCATTAGAATATTTTGTTTATAAGAAAACATGGAAGCAGGTATTTGCAAAAGGAATTGGGAAACATGAATGGGAGACTAGTGGGTTAAACAGAAATTGTTATTAGGTCTAAAATATAGTGAAAGTCCTTAAATGAGACATGAAGTCCTGTTTTCCTTGCAGGATTTGAAAAGTTTGAAGGAATAAAATTAGAAGTCCAAGAGAAAGAAATGACACCTAGCTTTCTAGAGATGAAAAAGATGGGTTTTGTTGGTCAGCTACTTAAGTGGCTCACCTTTGAACAACTTGGACATTGAAGTAGCAAAATGTGTTATTAACTTGAAAAAAATACCGAATATTCGTAACAGAGTAAGCTTAGAGCAGACTACTAGAGTAGCTGTCTGATACAGGAGATATATTTTCTTGTTTTCATGAGATTTAGTTCACAATTTCTTAGAAATTGATGGTAGCTCTGCCTCAGACACTATCTGAGTGGCCTTAGATGTGTTAATTAACAGTTTCTGAGCCCAAATTTCCTAACTGGCTAAAGGGGGAGGACACCACTTATAAGAGTTGTTGTGAGGGTAAAGACAGTATATTTAAAAGTATGTAGTACAATGCTTGCTCCACATTCTTTGCTGATTGGATCATTTCCTATATTCCAGGCACCTAGAAGAGTGTCTGGCACAGAGCTGCTGAGTTACGTGGCTTGAAGGAATACCATTTGTAGAGCCTCCATGTGGTGTCCTAGGAGCTGGGTAACATTATGGTCTGCCCGGACACAGAGTAGGGGTTTGGTAAATATTTGTTAAATGAGTTAATTAATGTTAACTCATTATGGAAGAGATTTGGTCTAGGGAGTTGGCTGGAATGATTTCTTGTAGGGTTAGTAAACATCACAATTGTATTTAAAAATTTCAGCCTGGGCAACATAGTGAGTCCCTGTGTCTACCAAAAAATTTTTTAAAATTAGACAGGCACGGTGGTGTGCACCTGTAGTCCTGGGTACTTGGGAGGCTGAGGCAGGAGGATTGCGTGAGCCCATGAGTTCAAAGCTGAAGTGAGCCATAATCATACCTCTGCACTCCAGGTCTGGCAACAGAGCAAGACCCTGTCTCTAGATTACAAACAAACAAAAAAATGTGTAATCTTTAGCTGTCCTGAAACCAAAAAGTAAATAGAAAGGGGTGGAAAAGGGAGTGGGTGATTCCAGGGTTAAAAATTTGTTTTTACTTGGGAACACCTTAAAAACTGGGCAGGTTTTAGGTGTCTTGGCAGATTTAGTGGCAGTGTGGGGAAGATAAACCTGGTCCTTCTCGATATAAAAAAGATAGCCCAAATTCCTTTCTGTTTTCATTCTTCTGGTTCTTTTAAGGTTCTGCTTGGGTATTATATTCAGGATACCCATGTTTCCAAGCTCCTTTCTTATACCCCATTATTAGGACAGAGAGTCCAACAGTTCTGCTTCAACTGTGAAGCAGCTTGTCCACAGTAGGAGTAGCCTAATTAACATATACTTTCTATATGCTCTTTCTGTGGCCAGTTGATGAGCAAAGATAGATGACCCGTTACTATTAACTAAATTGATGAGGGATATCTTTATGATAAAACCTTACCTCCACCCCCCAAAACAAACAAACAATTAAAAAAATCTCTCAAGTCAGAGAAAGCTGCCAAGTTCATTGGGTAGATTTGATTTGAATAGCAATTCAATTAACCAGACTGCAAACTTGTTTTTCACACAAGTGCCTTGTTTTCTTCCCAGTGAGGAGACAGCTGTGCATGTCATTTTTCATTCAGCATTTATTGGAGTGCCTTCTATGTGCCAAGTACAGATCCAGACACTGAGAGAGTGGCAGTGAACAAGGCAGCACAGACAGTTCAATGAGCAAGATGCTTTCAGAGTGGGATAATACGGACATAGTGAAATGCAGTGGTGTTCTAGAGTAGGATCTCTCCCAAGCAGTGTGGTTAAGGAAGGCCTCCAGGAAATGACATTTGAGGTAATCGTGTGAAGCAGGAGCAGCTATTAAGAAAAACTTAAGGCAGAAATAGTCTTGGCCTGCTAAGAGAAACAGAATGAAGGCTGGTGTGATTAGAACATAGTGTGAAAAGCAAAGAGTGGTATCCAGATGAGGTCTGAGAGGTAGACACGCAGCAGTCATGTACACCCTGTAAGACTGGGGAGTTAGGATTTTTTTCTGATGGGATGTCATTGAAGAGTTTTAACCAGCTAAATGATATGTTCCAACATAATTTTTAAAGAATCCCTCTTTAAAAATGGCTTAGTGTAGAGGGATGGATTGTAAAGGCCAAGAGAGGGGCAGGGACCTGAGTTTGGAGGATATTGCTGTGGTGCAGTCTAGAGGTGACATTGGCTAGGACTCAGAAGCAATGAGAAGATATTAATAGCTTCCATTATTGAATGCTTCCTTTGTGGGAGGATGCCCCCACAGTGTAAAACTGATAGGATTTATAGACATTGAGTGGGAGCTGGTAGTAAGTGAAAAGAGAAATCAAAGATGATTTCTAGGTTTTTTACATAAGTGAATGACTGATGGTGCCGTTTACCGAAGTAAAGATTTGGTGGAGGAAATCACGAGTTTTGTTTTGGCCAGGTCAAGAGTGAGATGTCTAGTAGACATTCCAAGGAGTGATGCCAAATAGCCAGGTGGATAAAATAGTCTGCAGCTCAGTAGAGGATTAATTTCTGGAGACATAAATTTGGGAGTTACCCACATGATATTCATTTATTGTTTTGTTGTGGGCCCCAAGACCACTTCCAGGTTTGGTGATTCCCTGGAAGGACTCACAGGACTCATCATGTAGTTGTACTCATGGCAGTGAGTCACTACAGCTAAAGCATCCAAAGCAACAGCAGTAGAGGGTGGTGTGCATGCAGTGCCTGCGGCAGACTGAAGCACTCCAGGTGTAAGCTTCCGAGTCCTCTCCCTGTGTGATCACACACACACACACACACACACACACACACACTTAATCCCTCCAGCATTGAGTTGTGACGTGTATGAAGTATAATCTACTGGGAAAGCTCATTAAAGACTTTATGCCCAGAGTTTTTATTAGATAGGTCATGTAGGTACCCTCTGCCAAAATTCTAGGCTCCCAGAAACAAAGCGGGTGTTCATTAAGAACCGTATTGCTTGCACAAACAATGTAGGCACAGTAAACTACCTTATCAATTAGGAAATAGTAGGGACACTCTGAAATCCCAAGTTCCCGGATGCCAGCCAAGTACCTTCCTAAGGGTAGCAGTCTGGTCTTCTACGTTAACTCTTTTCTGAACCAGCTTTACTTGAGGTACTGTTGGAAGTGTAGGGAATACTTAGAATTCCTGCTCTTAATAGGTCTACCATAGACCTGCTGTGCATGGGGTAAGACAGAGGTGTACAAATTATTGTGGTTGTACTGAAAAAGTGCCATAGAACTGTAGAGGAAGAAAAGGCCCCCAAGGCTGGCTTAGCAGGGCTTCAGGTGTCCAGCTGACACTTCAAGCAGCAGTTCTGTTTGTGTGTATCATACACATTTTTTACTCTTAAAGGTCAGTTTTGCTATCCGTATTGAAAAATGAAGTGATTGAATTTGTCATTAATCAGTTAAAATCCTAAGTTGTGTATGTACTTATTTGCCATCTTCCACTTTAGTCATAGATTGGTGGCAAAGATTTTTTAGTCTTTTTTTCGACTTAAAGATTGCTCAGTTTAGATTGGAGTTAGTACAACCTGAGAATATTGCTCTGTTATAAAACGGCTTTATTGCTTTAGTTGTGTCTGATTACAGGTGCCAAAGTGACTTCCATTTCACTGCATTACTTCCTTCGAAATCTAATCAGTACAAAGATTTCTTGAATATTCTGTCTATAAACTTTGAAACTTATCTAGCAAAACATTGATTTACCACAGTGGTCGAGGAAACATCTGTACTGTTGGGTAATAGTAAAGCCCTTTTGAAAATATTTTGTGGTTATAACAGATTTGAGCATCATTTTCCACTGTGCCTGAAACTACACAAAACCAGTCTTAGCCTTAAAGGAGTCCCAAGTATCCCCAGGAATGGTCAATGGTGGGTGTATGTTCTGATACTCACCCACTTTTTAACTAAATCTTTGGTAAGAATTTATTTTCATGAAATTGGTTTCTCTTTCTTTTAGGTAAACAGAGAATCTGCAGTGAACAGATTTTATGTTAAAAGTACCAGCCGATTAGTTAACTAAGTTCTGATGAGTTGCAATTTGGTTATATTAGTTATAATGACTTTATTTTTCTAAACCATACATTTGATCACATCAGGGACCTCCCATTGTCTGCAAGTCACACGCTTTAATATGACATTCAGGGCCCTCTGTAATTGATTTCCACCCTATCCTTCCAGATTCTTCTGCAGTTTCGGTACATTCCCCCATTTACTTCAGCTACCTGAATTACTCAAGAGTTCTCCTTTCCCTTTGCCTTGTTCGATTTTGGCAGTTCTGTCTGAAGGAGAAGAGATAGCATGAACAAAGGCACATGCACATGAGAGAGCAAATTCTGAGCAGAAAATACACATGGGTGGGTGTTGCTGGAACGCAAAGTTCCAGGTGGGGTAGGGAAAGGAGGCTAAAGAGGTCTGAGGGGTTGTGAGTGAGCCCTAGAGGTCAGGACCCAGCCCTTATTTTTCTTTGTGGTCCGTAAACCTTCATTGATGGAGCTGGGGTGTGCTTAGTTGATTTCTGACATGATGACTTTGATACAGTAAGATGATTGTTGAAAGTTAAGTAACTGTATAGCTTACTGAAACTCATATACTTTTTTTTGAAAAAGATTATAGTTTGACAGATACTTGTGCTTGTTCAAGGGCACATAGCAATGGGAGAAAAAGACAAATCTCTCCCCTGTGGAAATTACATTCAAATGGAAAGCGTGTAAACCAAAAGTAAACTAGTGAATATACAGTGTACCAGAAGATAAGTTGAATGGAGAAAAATTAAGTAGGGGTAGGGAGTGTCATTTTCAATGTGAAGATTAGGGAATGACACATTGAAGGTGGTGTGGATAAACTTGCACCTGGAGGAGGAGAGGGATGGAGCTGTGTGGCCGCATGAGGAAATGGGGTTCCAGGCAAAGCAAACTTTTCAAGTGCTAAGGCTCTGAGGCAGTGCCAGGGTAGCTGTTGTGGCAGGAGGTTGGAGGACAAGGATGGGGAAGAGTGGGTAGGAGATGAGGCCAGGGAAATCACAGGCCGGCTTGGGAAAGGCCTTGGAGTCTTTATAAGGACTTTTATTCTGAGGGATACTGGGAAGAAATGTTGGCAATTTTGAACAAAGGAGTGACGTGGTCTGCCTTAGCGCAGCAGCTAAAATTACATTTTGAAAACTCGAGAGGTGATAGGAGGACAAGGGTGGAAGCAGGGAGACCAGTAATGAGGCTACTTTAGTCATCCAGGTGAAAGATGATAGTGCCTTGGGCCAGATTGATAGCAGAGGAAAAGGTGAGAGGTAACTCATTTTTGGATATACTTTGAAGGTGAAGTAAAAGTATTTTATCACTTTTACTCAAGTAATTGGGTCATATTTTTAACCGTTACAAACTTAGCGGTAGAAATATTTTCCCCCTTTTTTCCCTGACCCTCACTTCTGACTTTAAAAAAGTTTAACAAAAAAAGAATTCATTTTTATGTACCCTGATTGAGTCTTTTAGTCAATGAAATTTACAACTAGTAATTCGTAAGTAAGACTTTCTGACCGAGCTAGGCTGAAACCTCAGCTCGCCTTGAGTTTACCAAAGTGTTGTCACGGTTGGGTGTGAATAGAGTTCCCATCTCAGTTGAATTTGGTATGGTTTCTTCTTGAAGTTCCTACTGAAAGCCATTTAACTTAGATACTGAGGTGTCAAGGTATCCCTTCTTGTTTAAAGTCATTCGGTGTAAGATTGTTGCCATTTAAACTGCCTCACAAAACAGAACAATTCATGATAGTACAGCGGGTGGTGACTGAATTCACTTTTCTTTGAGAAAGTCCTCCCCTGCTTGTCTACTTGCTGTCTGACATTTTATTGTAGGTAGTTGGTTCTCAGCAAGTGCTGTAGTCCTCTCATACCCTGTTTCAGGAGTTAAGATGTCGGGGAAAAGATTTTCTAACTTCTAATTTCTGTCCTTTGATATAAATGATGAAGGACTGCATTATTCTCGAGTGTGTTCTAAGAGTATTAGACACCTTTGTGTGAACATGGACTATGGACTTAGCCCAGAATTAAAATAATTATGAAGTAGTTAGAACTGAAATGAGTCTTGACATATATGTGTATATGATTGTGTTTATACATGTGTAGGTGTTGTGTTAGAATTGATGAGTTGCAGTGAATTTATCTCCTGTTTTAAACATCTGGTTTTTAAAAATCATTTTTCTGTCTCTAAGAGTTCTGGCCAGGTGCGGTGGCTCACGCCTGTAATCCTAGCACTTTGGGAGTCCAAGGCGGGTGGATCACGAGGTCAAGAGATTGAGACCATCCTGGTCAACATAATGAAACCCCATCTCTACTAAAAATAGAAAAATTAGATGGGTGTGGTGGCATGCGCCTGTAGTCCTACCTACTCAGGAGGCTGAGGCAGGAGAATCGCTTGAACCCAGAAGGCGGAGGTTGCAGTGAGCCGAGATCGCACCATTGTACTCCAGCCTTGGCCACAGAGCGAGACTCCATCTCAAAAAAAAAAAAAAAAAAAAAAAAGTTCTGATCCACTTTAATTTCCAGCAGAATGTCTGGCAGTACATTTTAATTAACATCTTCTTAAAAAGCAAGCTATCACAATTGATAAGATGGAGTTTTGGTCATTTTCTGTCTGTAAAAATTGGCCATTGACTTCTCATCCTATTTGCTCCATTTCTCAAGCGGGGAAATAGATTACTATTATGGCATGATCCCTCCCCCCACCGGAAGAATGTAGTTTGTGGTCAAGTTTTGGGTATCTAAGTATTACAACATGTACCTTGTTTTGTTTTTAAATGTGTAAATCATTTAGTCAGTTGATTTCTTTTTTTTTTTTTTTTTTAAGGTAGGTCTGTCCTAATTAAAAACAAAAAAATCTTAAGCTTATATATATCTTTTCATCTTTTCTGGGCAGAGAGGCAGATGAAGGCTGTAAAAAACCTTTAGAAAGATTGCTGAACATCTGGCAAGAACGAAGTGTGTATGGCGGCGAGTTCATACAGCAGCTGAAGCTGTCTATGGAGGACTCCAAGAGCCCTCCCCCAAAAGGTAGAAACATCACCACGTTTACAGCTCTTGGTCTTTGCCTGCTTTCGAATCAAATATGAAAAGCTGCAGTGGGGTTTGCTGTGAACCACCAGCGATTTTATGATTCTTCAGAGAGAGATGATCATGAATGATGGTGAGAATTTATGTAGTGCTCACAGCGTGTAAGCCTGGTTCTAGTATTCATGCTGTTCATCCTCTCACACCCTGACTTTTGCTCTCTATTCTCCTTGGCTTGCTTCTGAATTTCAGAGACTTTCCTTGCACAAGGAAAGGAACAGCAAAGTTGTTGAGAGTTGTGGTGAACTAGGAAGTACCTTGGACTAAGATTTTGTCCTTACTCTGCCATTAACTACAATAGGACCTTGGATACGTTTCTTAGCTTTTAAAGAACTTGGTTTAATTAAATGTATTTGTGCTTTTGAAACATATCCTTGTGATTGTCAGCATGCTGTCTGTCTAAAATTGGTTTTTTGTTTGTTTATGAGACACTCCCTGTCATCCAGGCTGGAGTGCAGTGGCATGATCTCGGCTCATTGTAACCTCTGCCTCCCAGGTTCAAGCCATTCTTCTGCCTCAGCCTCCTGAGTAGCTGGGATTCAGATGCCCGCCACAATGCCGAGCTAATTTTTGTATTTTTAGTACAGACGGGGTTTCACCATGTTGGCCTAGCTGATTGCAAACTCCTGACCTCAAGTGATCTGCCCACCTTGGCCTCCCAAAGTGCTGGATTACAGGCGTGAGCCACTGTGCCTGGCTTAAAATTAATTTTGATCTTTAATGAACCCACGATATCCTTGGGGGGTGGAGGAGAGAGAGGGAGAGCGTGTGTGTGTGTGTGTATGTGTGTGTGTGTGTGTGTGTGTGTGTGAATTTTTGCAAAGCCCTTAATAACAGCTTATGTTATTTTTTTCTTTAAAGAGTAAGATCAATGTTTAGTTACTTGGCTTGTGGTTGGTTGTGGTTTTATTCTAGTTGGCATGACATGTTTCTGAGTTACATGTCTGGTCTGCCTGCATACATACTCATTGCCTGGAGGATCAAGTCCAAGTACTGTGATAGTATTGAGACCCCTTTCTATCTGAACTAGCCTGCTCTTCCCGATTCTTCTCCTGCCACTTCCTCACTTACACGGTATTCTTTGGCTGAACTGAATTGCTGACGGTTTCCCCTCTGGATGCTCTGTCGGCACTGCTTCCTTTGCATCTGCCGTTACCTCTACCTGATATCCTTCTTGCTTTCACTGTGGCGAACTCATCCTCCAAGACCGCTCCTCTCACTCTGACGTCTTCCCTGGCTCGTCTGGGCTCATGTGGTCATTCTCTCCTTGTTCTCTTAGTTTGTACATATAATAGTCACAAAGAGCATGTGTGACAGTATCCTTCATTGAGCAACCCTTTATTGTGTACCTTTCATGGTCTTTTCCAGGTTTGAAATTATTTGCATTTTACAATGAGTAACTTGCCTGTGAAACCAATGGTGGGAGGCTTTCTGTGAATGACATAAGTGCTTTCAGACTGCAGGTCATTGTTGTTTTACTTGTTGTTGCTAGAAGATAATTTTAGGATCACTCAGGTGGTAGGTAGCTTCTGAAAAGCACGATGTTTCCTACTTTGAATTCTGGTGTTTGTATTGTGTCCTTTGGAGGTCTTCAGTACAGCTTTGGGGAATTATTCAGCATTCTTTACTCTGCCTTAGAGTTCATTGGTGAACAGTGCTGATTTTTAAAAACACTTTTGGGCAAGTAAGAGAGCCTTGAAAGAGGACGTTTGAAACTAACGTTGAATTTCAATTTAATGTACATTTGTTAGACACATTGAGTAAATATCTATGCTAGATGCTATAGGAAAGAGGGAGAAAAGAGTGAGGAATACTTCTGCACTCTGGGAATGTGTGGAATTTGTGGCAATGATAGTATTGGAAATAGCTTCGTTGGGTTTCTGATTTGTTTTTAAGCCTAGACAGACATTAACAGTAATAGAGGCAGTTTCCTCTAGGTAGAGGATAATGCTGATCTGAAGATAATTTCTCTTTCTCTATTTTGTAAAGATGAAAACACACATCAAAAGATTTCAACATGTGTGTTAGTCCCAGCTGACTCTCTCTGTCTTCACTCTCTTCTCTGGACCTGAGTCATCAGAATATTTTACCACAGTCCTTTCAAATATTGATGAGTTCTTGAGAAGTTTATTTTCAAATTTGAGTAGTTCTTTTATATTCCAGCTTTGATTCATGGGTGATTCTTTGTCTTCAGGCAACTTCATAGAGTTTACCTCTGAAATAAAAATTTTTCTGTGGAACTTTGACAGTTCTTACAACATTGGAGAATGCATGAACTTAGGAATTCCATTTTAGAACTGGGTATTAAGTTTATACACCTGTCTTCTCAAGGTGTCTCTTGAAACATCATTACCCTATGAATATACACAATTATTATGTGTCAGTTAAAAACAAAATTTAAAAAGTAAGAAAAGGAGAAAAGTACTCTTGAGAATATTCAAGCTGTTGCTTGACCGAATGGCACTTTTTTTATTTGGGCCACGACTCATGTAGTATATAGTTGAAGAAGGATTTAGAGAGAGAGGGTAGATACAAAGGGTCTAGCATTTATTGAGCATCTGTTATGTACCAGCCTCTCTGCTGGCTGCTTTTCATGTTAATTTGTTTGAGATCCTTACAACTACTCTATGAATTTGGTATTATTTTCATACTTTAGATGATACTGGCTCAAAAAGGTATAGTAATTTTGTCCAGAGAGATACAATTGGTAAGTTGTGAATTCCCAGATCTGTATGACTTTAAAGATGATATTCTTCACACTGTTTTATTTCCTGAAAGTACATGGATTCAGTGGACTTGAATTTTGTTAGGAATTTGTGAGTCGGTTCCCCAGATTTCTTGATCTTAATATAGTTTCGCTATTCAGACTTCCACAGTATGGATCCTAGCTGTCATTTCTAAAGCTCTATGACCTTGGCCATGGCATTTGATCTCTCTGAAGCTCAGATCCTCACTGTACAATATGGCTATTAATGATGATACCTTATAGGGTTGTGATGAGGATTACTTGAGATAATACAGGTTAGATGTTATCTGTGGGGCAATGATATGAGTTTAATTTGCCCCTGCCAGTTCTGGTATCTAATATGCTGAGTTTCTATATATGAACTGGTAGCAAAAGTAAGGAGGTTTTTAATATTTTCAGTCCAGACTTTGAGCAAGGCTGGAGAACATGATAGCTAAGAGTATGAGCTCTAGGCACAACTTTCCTGGGTTTATGCCTAGATTTGGCTACTCAATTCAGTAAGTTGAGAAGGGTAGACAGCTTGTAGAACTGGGCCTCAAGTGTTAGACCTTTGTTGCAGGTTCTTTTCTTTCCATAAGTAAAGTTGAATGTGCTTTATTAAAATGGCCTTTATTATGCAGGGATGGAACAAAGAATGAGGAAGCTGTTGCAAATGACATTTCCTGATCATTTTTTCATTATAAAAGTTACATAAAATCTGTAGGTGTGTTTTTGTTGTTGTTAACTAGTCAAATGAAGCAGTGGGAGTAGAGAAGGAACAAAGAAATCTGTAACTGATTATGATCAATTAGCTGTAAACACGACTGCACTTGGACCAGCCACACAGTGGTATTTTTTTTTTTTAATCACATAAAATTTCAAGTGGATCCTCTAGGAGATCCAGCTTCATGGTAGTTGGCTAAATATTATAATGTGATTTGGGAGCCTGCAAGCCAGCGTTTTGCCTTAAGATTAGTTTCACAGTCTGCCATAGTGTCTGAAATTCTCCCGCAATCAGGTTATAAGAGGCATACTATAAACCCTTTGGTAACAAGGATTAGTTAAGGTTAGCAGAGTACAAGTCCCCCTGGAGACACAGGGACAAGTTGGAGGATGGAATCAAAGGTGCCCAGTGTGAGGACAGAGGGACTTTGGCTACCCCCACAGTTTGTCCTGCCTGTAAACAGAGTGGTCGAGTGAGTTAAAAAGGAACTGTAAATATATACCATGGTAGAAGCTGAATTGATAGTGGAAGGCTTACCTTAAATTCAGGTGTGGAAACGGGACTGACAGATATTCTAGTTTTTAAAATAATTTTAATTTTTAAAAATGTACAGCTTTTGAAAAGGAAACGTGGAAATCCTAGGTTATTTTTAATGGCTGTCTGACTATACTGTCAATACGGGGCACCGTAACTGCTGACTTTGGAGCAGTGATAGTCATTTCTGGCCCAGTACTAGCATATTCCAAGCTCTGTGACTCCTCCCTTTAAGCGGTTTCAAACTCCAATCTGTCAGCCCTTTCCTAGGTACTGTAAGGATATAGAGGAATAAGATACTGTGTGCTCTTGTCAAGAAGATTTGCCAGTGGCCATACAAAGTAGCAAGGCCAGGAGCTTTAAGAAAGGCCCAAGTGCCGTGGGCGTTGGAGGCCATTACCGTCATTAGGCTTTGAACTTAGGAGGAATCTATAAACTCATTAGAAGCCCCTGAAGGTTTTTGAATAGGGACATGATGGAGTGAGCACTCAAGTTTAGGAATATTAATTTAATCATAGAATACAACCAGTCTTCCCTATTCACAGATTCCACATCTATGAATGCAACCAGTTGCATATTGAAAATATGGGGGGAAAATACACATTTTAAAATGAAACAGTGTGACAAGTATTTACATGTCATGTACATTGTATTAGGTACTATAAGTAATCTAGACAAAGTATATGGGAGGATGTGTGTGTAAGTTACATGCAAATACTATGCCATTTTATACAAGAATATTGAGTATCCTCAGATTTTGGTATCTGTAGGGGTCCTGGAACCAATCCCCCATGGATACTGAGGGATAATTGTATAGTCTAACTTGGGAAAGGAGCAACTAGAGGCAGGGAGACAGTGGTAAATAATAAATTTATTATAGTAAAATAACTAGCAATTTAAAATAACAGCAAAATAACTGGTCTCAACCAGCTGTGACAAAGGGCAGATTGCAGATAAGAGGCTGTGTAGAGGAAGGAGCAGAGAGGGAGTATGTAAGGCATCCTTTAGAGGTGTGGAATCTGCTAGAAATTGGGACCTTGGAATAGATTCTAGTGGTTTCCAAGGCCTCGCACCTGGAAGACGGGTCAGTGGAAGTGTTCATAATGGAAATAGGTAGCTCAGGGAATGAGGAGCCCTGTGGGGGAGATAATGAGTAATTCATGTCCAGAAATCTTCGTTTGTAGCACCAGTAGGTTCTCCAAATGGAAATAGGGGAAAACTGGAAAAGTAGGATGATAATGATTAACACCTATTATGCTCTCTTTCTTCAGGATGACAAAGGGCATGTGGTCCTAAAATGATTTTTTTTAATCATTTTGAGTCTTGTAATGATGTGTGTGAGCAGCAGTGTGAAGTGGGAAAGAGAGCTCCAGATAAGGAGGCTTTGATCTGTAGCACCCAGATTTACACTAACACATCTCTGCCTTTGGGCAAACTGCAACCTGTGAACCTAGATATTTTCATGAAAATTTGAGTTGGGGGAAACAAAGGTATAGGTATCTAAGGCCTCCCATTGCCAGAGTTCAGGAATTCTAAGTGTCTTGAGGTAGTAGTGTTTGGTTTTTATATATAATAATTTCTGTATGAGAGTTTGAAAATGGAAGGATTTCAGGTTTTATAATTTTTTTCTACCACCTTTAGTGTATCTAAGTTACTTACTGAGCATTCTTCTAGGTGCTTGAAAGCAAACAGAACAGTATAAAAAATTTGAAGTTTGTACTTACCTTCTAATGGCCACTCCTTCCACAATGACCGCTTTGATGCCATAGTGGCTAAATGTCTACATGGGTCACACCACACATTAATTAGGCAGCTACTGTCTACAGAGTACTGTTAAGTGTTTCGTATGTAAAGTGTATCCTAATAGATTTTTTAAATATTAAAAATATAGCAGTCTTTGCTTTGCATAGTAGTGCAGGACTGTAATCATGACCATGTAAACCGAACCCATGCAAAGCAATCAATAATCAGTGGGGAAACCTATGATTGTTCTGTGACTTTTACATTTTTTTTGGTCAAAGAATTAAACTCACTGTTGATTCCAAATGTGTAGGGAAACATAAGAGACTGTAAACTAATAATTATTTAGTGTGCTATAACTTAACAAATTTAAAACATTGAGAATTTAAGTGTGTTTTCTTTGTAACAAACTTAAGAGTAGTTTGAACAAGGGTTGCCTTCTGGTGTAATTTATATACATAAACAGAGCAAACAGCTTTTCAATGCCCTAGCAAATTGTCATACTGTACCTATTTTTGTTTGGATCAGCTTCCAACATTTTATCTTTTATGCTTTCGGTGTTGTGAAATACCTCTCAGTTCCTTTAGCATGCACTTTTTTGTTAGCATCTCTTCCTCTAGGACGGTGTCATTCTTTTCATCACGACCACTTTCTTCATTGCTAAGTTGGCCTCTACAAGTTCCTCTGGCTGTGGATCTAGGCTCCCTCTGATGCTGGCAGTGACAGCATCCTGCAGCCTGCTCTTTCTTCTGTAACTCCACTCATGTGCCATTGGGATTTCAGTTCCAGCATTAGCTTTTGTTTCAGTTTCTTTGTTCCACGTTCATCGTTATGACCAATACCCTCTTTTGATCATTTTTATAAAATATCATGGATGTTATTACTGGGAGACAAGGAGACAGCACAGTGAGACACTTTACTGTCTTTGTGTGACCTGCATGACAGGTGTGCAGTGACCAATCACTGACAGACTTGAAGAATGATGCGATTGGTCACTGATACAATTTGGGGCCTGAAGTTAGTAGCGAAATCTGTACTTTATACAATTACTCAGAGTTAATATGCTGTGATAACTGAAATTTGAACTTTATTGGGGAACTGGTGTCATTTAATCCGTGATAACAAATCTGTGTATAATAGAATGCATAAAGTGAGGACGTCCCGCATTGCAGATGTTGCTGTCTCCTTTCTTTGGAGTAGACAAAAACTTTAAGAAAAAATTAAACTCGGCCAGGCACAGTGGATCATGCCTGTAATCCCAGGACTTTGGGAGGCAGAGGTGGGTGGATCACTTGAGGCCAGAAGTTCGAGACCAGGCTGGCCAACGTGGTGAAACCCTGTCTCTACTAAAAATACAAAAATTAGCCAGGCGTGGTGGCAAGTGCCTGTAATCCCAGCTACTTGGGAGGCTGAGGTGAGAGCATCACTGGAACCCAGGAGGCGAAGGCTGCAGTGAGCTGAGAACATGCTACTGTACTCCAGCCTGGGCTACAGAGCAAAAACTCCATCTCAAAAAAATAAATAAAAGTAAAACTTAGGATATTGGCCTGGCTTTCACTTTAAACAGAGGTTTGGTCAGTTAGTATATAATGGATATAATATAGAGAACAGGAGCTACATGGCTTGGTTCCAGAAGAAAATGTTTAAGCAAAAAATGTGTATGTATCTGAAGCAGGTGCCTGATATCCCCCTTTTTTGTTAAATGAGAGGGTACTTGTGTGGTGCTAAGTAATTTGAGTGCAGTGGAAAGAGGACAGGTTTTGGAGTCATACTGTAGGTGTGTCATTTAACCTCTCTGGCCTTTGTTTTCTTACCTGTCAGATGGAGATGCTATACCTTAGAATTGTTGGAAAGATTAAAAGGAAACTATCGCAGTGCCAGGCACAGGTCTTGTCCAATATTTCTTTACTTTCTAAACTAGAATTTAGCATTCAGATTTATTTCTCACAGTTGTTTGGCATTTATTTTGTATTGTCTAATTTGATTCCAAAAGAATGATTTTGGAATTAACACATCTATCATAACAACGTAAAAACATACAGTGCAGATAATAAATAATGTAACCTGTCAGCCTCAAAAGTGGTTAAATTTAAAATGGTAACTTAAGTAATTTTTCTCAGTAGTATCAATCATATGTTTCAGTAACGGTTATTTTAGTTTTAAGGTAAAACTAGATTTATTTTGTTTTTACAGGAATAGTGTAAAGAATATTTGTGTTTGGAAGTTTTGACACAATTTTATTGATAAAATTTCCTCTACTATTTTCTGAAATGGTCGCTGGAAAACATAACGTTATCTCGTTTTATACGCAGTATGTTCTCTGTAAACCCTAGCATGTTGGCTTGCTTAATTATATTGTCCCATGAGTTTCTTACTCAAGTGTGATAGTTGGGTAAGTTTCACTTTATATGCTTGTTTTCCGTAATATTTTACCAGAGAATCAACAGAGATGACAAAGACCTGTTTGACTCTTTTCAGTAGCGTAGGGAACTACAGCCAATGTAAAATAACTGGTATAAAGATTACTATTAAGCCATTCTGAAAATGTGTGCCCCTTCTGCCCTGTTTTTACATGTGGCCCGTTGTGCGTAGCATGTGACTCTTACCGGTACAGGGTATGCGACTCACATTTATCACTTTTTCTCTTTCCTGTAGCAACAGAAGAGAAGAAATCTCTGAAACGAACTTTTCAGCAAATTCAAGAGGAGGAGGATGACGACTATCCTGGAAGCTACTCGCCTCAGGATCCTTCTGCAGGACCCCTCTTGGTAGGTCTTGACCCCCAGAGAGTAGGGCAGAGTGGCTTAAAGTGACCACTGGTTGAAGACTATGGCCACAAGGTGGCGCCAGTGACCACTAGTATGGCATCATCAGAGGGCAGCTCTCAGGGGCCTCTGTGCATCACCCTGCCCAGAGGAGCTTGCCAGATGGCAGACATCATTATTTCTTTGTGTGCCATGACTCTGGGATGGCCTTATGTTTTATAAAGTACTTGGACTTGGTTTTTTCAATCCTAGAGATTAAGAATATTCTTTAAAAATAGATTTTGGAGAAAGGGATAGATAATGTTACAAAGACATTCAAAAGTCTTCTACCATGGCCTGTCTCCAGTAGCATGGTTGTTTTATAAAGTAAATAACTCGTTAATATCTAAAGACAGTCTGTGTGGCAATAGCAAATTTGCTACACTGTAGCCTATTGAATATTAAAACAGGGAGTTAGTCTTTAACCATGTGTTCATGTTGTTTGGCTATACAAGTTAGCTTATGAAATCTGCCTTGGTTCATTTTATCCATTTGCAGTCAAAGAATTTAGGCCCCAGGCGACAGTTTAAGTAACTTGGCCAGTGTCTTACTTTAAGTCCAGGTCTGTCTGACTTCAGAGCCCATGCTCTTTTCAAGGGGGGCTTCGTCTTATTTTGCCTGAAACAGCTTTATTACACGTGGTCATGCTTAAAGCCTATGTAAATAGGAAGCATGTCTGGTTTGCATTATGTTACGATGTTGAGTTAGACTAGGGCTTAAATGACAGCTGTGTTAGGTCATATATCTTTGCATTGAAACCCTTTAAGGACAACAGCCTAGATTATTACCTTTCAGGGTAATCTACCAGCTACAGAGCTAGCTACTCCTTGGTCACTATGGAGTGGCCTGTTAGCATTTTTTTGTTTTCTGACAATTTAAAAAACTCCTTTTTGATATATACAGAAAACGCATCCTTGGTTTACTTCTCTTGTTTTTTCCCCCTTTGTTTATAGTAAGTTGGATATATATAATTTTGGGAGTGACACTCACTTTGTAAAGCAAACCCAAGAAAGAATTGAAGTAGTTGATCAGTCAACATATAAATTATTTTTTCTTTTTCCTGTGACAGGATCTTGCTCTGTTACCCAGGCTGGCTTGCAGCAGCATGATCACTGTTCACTGCAAACTCAACCTCCCAGCTCAAGTGATTCTCCTGCCGCAGCCTCCCAGGTAGTTGGGACTGTAGACACATGCCACTGTGCCTGGCTAAGTATTTTATTTTTTTGTAGAGACAGGGTCTTGCTATATTGTCCAGGCTGGTCTCGAACTCTGGGCTCAAGTGATCCTCCTGCCTTGGCTTCCCAAAGTGCTAGGATTACAGGTGCAAGCCACCACACCAGGCCACAACACACAGTTGTTAACATCTGATATTTATACCTTTATTCTATACTGGAAATGATACATCATTTGAAATTAAGCAGTATGAACCAAACTTCATTTTTTTTGAATTGCCAAAAACATGTTCTTTTAGAATTTTTTAAAAAAGAATTATTCAGAATTTCATTCATGTCCTGCCATGAATGGACTTAGATAAATTAATTTTGTAGATTTTCTTAGAATCTGTAATGCATGTAAGCTCTGGAGCTAAGAACAATTTTTTTTTTTGGAGACAGAGTCTCTGTCGCCAGGCTGCAGTGGCATGATCTTGGCTCACTGCAACGTCCGCCTCCTGGGTTCAGGCAATTCTCCTGCCTCAGCTGGGACTCCCTCCCAGGTAGCTGGGACTACAGGCATGTACCACTATGCCCAGCTAATTTTTGTATTTTTGGTAGAGGCAGGGTTTCACCTTGTGGCCAGTATGGTCTCAATCTCTTGACCTTGTGATCTGTCTGCCTCGGCCTCCCAAAGTACTGGGATTACAGGCATGAGCTACTGTGCCCAGCCAAGAACAATGTTTTTAAGAAATGGCAGGAATGACTGTTTTTAGAATTTGCCTCCACCTCATTTAACTCTAATTTTCTTTCAACTCCATGTCTTAATGGATAGTGTTGTTTGTGTTTTCATTTTACAGACTGAGGAACTAATCAAAGCTTTGCAGGATCTGGAAAATGCCGCATCAGGGGATGCTACTGTCCGACAGAAAATTGCTTCTCTGCCCCAGGAAGTGCAGGATGTTTCTCTGTTGGAAAAAATAACAGGTGAGAAGGTAGAGTTTGGCTGAAAGGTGAGGAAAGAGGGACATAAGTGTAATGCAGCTAACCTGAGGCCATACTTAGGTCTGCAGGTATAGACTACTTGCCATGTTGTGTCGGATGCCCTACCATCTTGGGATTTGCAAACATAACTCACATGGTGAACAAAGAAACTTTTGAAATAGTCAAAGCTTGAATAGTGATTCTAGGAATTATTGCAGAAATGCTGGTGTGCCACAGCCAGTGGCTCTCTAAATAAGGTCTGTTAAAAACAGTACAAATTGTGTGTGTGCAGGGTAGGTGGGGAGAAATTAGGTATTATTGTGTCTCTTACACTCATAACCCTCTTACTAAAAGGGAAAAAATGATGATTCAGGGCTATGTGATTTGTCCCCTGCTCTCTGGCAAACCCTGTAGATGATAGTGCCTTCAATGCCAGGAATTTCAGGTGTGTGTTGTTAGACATGTCGTTTTGCCCTAATCATGACCTCCCTAGTTAAAACAGGGAGGGGCCGTTGACATGATTCCTGCTTTCTGCCTGGGAAGTTGAAAGGAAGGAATGAAGCATGACTAATCTTGACAGTATGCTTCTGTTCTTTGTAATAATCTTTGGAGATGGCTGATTGTGTGTCTCCATATTGCAGAGGAGGACATTTGACGCTTTGAGAAGATAAGCGTCTTGCCCAAGGTCGCACGAGTAGTGGATCTTGGGATTCTAACCTAGGCTGCAAAGCCTGTGTTCCTCCCCTTACAAAAGCTCAGAGCTTTCATTACGCTGTCTTCCAGAGGCCACCATTTTCCCACTCCAGTCCCTTGACTTGGCTGCTTCTCTAACTTCTTCCGTATCTATCTAAAGGACATCAAGGTCACTCATGAAATTATTCCCTCAACGAGTATTTGAGGTCCACCTATATCCCCTCTGGTGAAGTGTCAAGAAGTAAATAAAGTGGGAGCAGAGAATGATTGCGGGAGATATTAATAGTATCTTAAAGGTGCTTGGGGAAAGCCTTCCTGATGAGATGACCTTTGAGCAGAGACCTGAGAAATTAGGAAGCCAGCCGTGAGGATATCCAAGGGAAGGAAGTGCCACCAGGCAAAGGAAGCAGTCCACGTACCTGGACAGACCTTCAGGCAGTGGGTGTACTGGGTTGGAGAACACGGCTTGGAGGCCTTCTGAGTCACACAGGAAGCGTCTCAGCCCCTCGCTCTGCCTCTGCAGCCCCAGCAGTTCACCCCACTGGGACCTGCAGTCCCTTGATCCTCCCCACCTCTTCCTAGCCCACCCTCAAGTCCTCATTTCTTCTTTACTCAGATTGGAGTCTATTTTCACTTTACTCACACATACCTTCAACCCATTTTCTTCTCTTTCTCCCTTCAGTGTAGTCTCCTGGCAAAATCCCTAAACAGGTTAAATCACATTTTAAAAATATATATTATTAAAAGGACCACTTAATTTATTCTTACTATCAAACTCA
Source organism: Cacajao melanocephalus (assembly GCA_963573385.1). Classification (NCBI taxonomy): domain Eukaryota; kingdom Metazoa; phylum Chordata; class Mammalia; order Primates; family Pitheciidae; genus Cacajao; species Cacajao melanocephalus. The sequence continues at coordinate 20,934 of CAUYLG010000497.1, forward strand.
CAATCTGCAAAAAATTGGAAGCAAATTAATGTAAAGCTAGCCATGTATGTAATTTCATTTCTCTGTTTCACTGACCTAAAGGTCTCATGTAGCTTCTTTTCAAAATGTTTGTTTAATTTTGATTTTTAATTGTGGTAAAATACATATAAAGTGATAAACTACACATAGCCTAAAAGTGTGCAGTTAGTGCTAAGTATTTTCACATTGTTACACAGGCAGTTTCTGGAATTCTTTTTGTCTTGCCAAACTGAAACTCTGTACCCATTAAACAATAACTCATCATTTTTCGCTTCCCGTATCACCTGGCAACCACCATTCTTACCTTTAGCTTTTTGTCTTCCTTTCCCGTACCTGTGCAGCGGAATGTGGCTGGAAAAACTCAGGCCTTAGTTGACGTTTCCTCCTATTTCTCTGCATCGACATGCTGTTTTCGGAACCCGCCTCTGTGTGTATTAGGTCTGCTCCTTCTCCTTTGGACAAGGCCATTGCTCCAGCAATGCTCCCCTTTTCTCCTGCATTTTCCATTTTTTATTCTCTGCTGGATTACTCTCAATAGCATAAAAACATGATGTTTTTTCCCCACATGGGAACATTTTTCTCTTGACCCCATATCTTCCTCTAGCTACTGCCTCATTTTTCTATTATTCTTTTTAGATAAGCCGCCTGAACTCCTGTGCCGTCTCCACTTCCCGTCCTCCCTGCCGCTCTTGATGCCCCTTCACTGAAACTGCTCAAAGTTGCTTATGACCTCCTTGCTGCTAAACCCAGTGGTGGATTCTCTGCCCTCATCTTAACTTCACCCCAGTAGTATTTGGTCTAGTAGATTATTTCTTCTTCCTGAAAAATACTTTCTTCAGTTGGTGTGGTAGTTGGAATAAGGCCCCCCCCAACCCCCCAAATGCCCATGTTTTAATCCACAGAACCTGTGTGTATATAATCATGTGGCAAAGGGACTTTGCAGATGTGATTAAATATCTTGAGATGGGGAGATCATCCTGGATGATTTAAGAAGGCCCAGTGTCATCACAGGGTCCTTGTGAGAGGGAGATGAGAGTGGGGAGTGAGGAGATGTTACCGTGGAAGCAGAGGTTGGAGCCATGTGCTTTGAAGATGGAGGAAGCAGCCGTGATAAGCCATAAGATAATTAATTGGTGATATGCTAAGCCCCTAAATTTGTGGTAATTTGCTACAGTAGCAGTAGGAACTAGGAGCCCACATTGCTCTAGCTTTCCTCCTCTCCTTCTGTGTCTTTTCAGCCTCCTTGCTGGTTTCTTCACTTCTCCTTGACCTCTTCATATTAGCCTCCTTCTTTAGCAGGTTTCACTGGCAGCCATCCTCACTTCATGACTATAAACAACAATTTTTCTGCTGGTGATTGTCTAATTTACATCTCTAGTGTTGACCTTTCTACCTTGAACTTGAGGCCCATATATCCAGCCTCCTCCTCAGTATTATTAGTTGGATATCTTGATAGGCATTTCAAGCTTATTCTGCCCAAACTGAACTTCTGACCTTTCCTCTAAAATTTGTTTCACTCATGGTCTCCCTATCTCAGTAAATGGCCCTCATCATTCCTGCTGCCTGGGACCAACACCAGTATCTGACCATCTTGTCGCTGCCTCTGCCGCCACCACCTGGTACAGGTCTTTACCGTCTTCACTTGATTTATTGCTGTGGCCTCCCAGCTGGGCTTGCTGCTTCATTGTCCCTCATTGCTCAGCCATCATTCTATTCCAACATAGTAACCGGAGTGTCCTCTTCAGTGGAAGTCAGATCATGTCTCCCACTCCACAGAACACCCCCATGGCTCCCTACATCACCTGCAGTAAAGCCAGAGTCTTTTTTTTTTTTTTTTTTTTTTTGTGATAGGGTCTCATTCAGTTGCCCAGGCTGGAGTGCAGTGGCATGATCATAGCTCATTGTAACCTCAAACTCCTAGGCTCAAGCAGTCCTCCCATCCCAGCCTCCTAAAACACTGGGATTGCAGGTGTGAGCCCCCTGCCTGGCCTTAAAGCCAGAGTCTTTTGCTGGCCTCTGTTACCTCGTAGACTTTTACCATTTTCCCCTCACCCACTGCTCAAGTCATACGGGCTCCTTGCCAGTCACTCTTTCCTTTTAGGGCCTTTGTACTTGCTGTCCCCTCTGCCTGAAATGTTTCTCCCCAGATAGTTACATGGCTTGTTCTCATTTTTTTAGGCATTTGTTCATGTGTCACCTCAGCAAAGCTTACCCTGACAATCTTTTTCAAAATGTTGATTGCCCTCCCCTTCTGATGCCCCACTCTTTCTCCTCTACCTTGTTTTTCTCTGTAGTTCTTATCTTCAGCTGTTAAATAAGGATAATATTGTATATTGATTCTCTTCCTACCTGATAATATAAACTTGAGGGCAGAGAGTTTTTGTCCTTTTTGTTCTCTGCTGTTTCTGAGAGGCTAGGTAGAAGAACTCAAATTTGTTAAACTAATTGGAAGGTTTCGAGCAAAGGATTGGTGGCATAAAAACTGGTTGGGGTGGGCTTAGGAGGATTGCAGGTGGTTACACTTCTCTCAAAAGAGCTACAAGGGGGAGCAGGGAAATGGGTCAGTAGTGGGAGAGCGATCTGTTGTTGGAATACATAGCAGCAGGTTTGTGTGCCAGTAGCGTTCTTCAGGAGGGGGAGAGAGAATTTGCTGAGGTAGGGAAGACACGGGACAGTGCAGAAGTTGAGGAAATGAGAGGGCATGGGATGCCCGTGCCCGCATGAAGGGCTGGCCGAAAGAGGTGCACGGTCACTCGCTGGTGGGTGAAGGAGAGCCTGAGGACAGCCATGGGTAGGTCACATGGAGCAAGCATCTGGCTTCTGCGTTTTGACTGCATATTTTGTGTGACTTGTTACACTGTTACAAGTTACTTTTGTGGGTTGTAATTATTTGTGTAAATGAATTATTTCCTTTATATAAGTTCTTAAGGCTGCGAATTGATTTTTTTAATCTTAAAAATTAGTATTTTCTTCACCATTTTTTGCCCTAGGTACCTAACTAAACATCTTAGTGAATTAACCATTTTTTAAAAATGGTCAGTCAAGCAGTAACAAAACTAAAACCAACCTCACCCCCCCCCCCGCCCCGGGAGCTTGATCATGGATGGAGCCACTGAGCTAGGAGAAGTTTGACCGTCCTTTATCCTCTGTGACTGAGATTGTCTCTTTCCTTTGTGCCCTGTTCTGCTTCACTTCTTCCCTTTCACCAAGGACTTTCTTGTTTCCTATCCCTGCGGAGGGTAAAAGTGCCTGATCTTTGGCATCACACCCAATCTGGAATCCTTCAGCAGTTCCTCTCCCAATATTCACAGTAAGCAGGCATCTAAAAGCCAGATGGCTGATTCCCAGAGATACTGTGTTGGGAATTCTTAAATCCTAGCTCCTCAGGAGAATGTGAACTCTCACCTCTGACATCCTTTTTCCATAGGGAGTGTCATGGAACTGTCCCATGGAACTGCTGCACTCTCTGGTGCTCTTTGTTTCAAAGCACCAACCTGCTCTTTCGATCTGTTCAGGCCTTTTAAAAGTGAGGTATACATATTTAAAATTCTAATTTCATCACCACCCACACGTAATTAATTATATCAGTTCTTTGTTCATCGCTTCTTCTCAAAATACCCTTTCTTATACTTCTCAGTTCCTCCCACCCTCAAAGGATGAGTTCCAACCCAGTAATTGGATATGAAATCAGTCTAGTAGGTAATGACCAACAGTTTTTAAAAAATTAAATAGAAGATAGAGCACACATAGTAAGAATGGGTATTGTTTTATGAAGCTTGTTTCTTTTATTTTTCTGTGTGTTTACGTAAGTGTATTTTTGCTATGGGTCATGTTCAGAAACATTTGAAAATCTCTTTCTTATCAGACTTTATATTTTGTTGAATGCAGGAAAACGTTTATCTCTGTTCATCCCCAGGTCCAAGGCTTACATAGTTTAAGAGATAGAGTACTATAGATCATTTTAGAGATCTGGCTTCGAGTCCCAATGTCTCAGCTCACTGCGTATCAAAACCTGTCATGTATTTTATTTTATTTTTTTGAATCTTAGTTCCCACATCCAAGAAATAAGTGCATGGTATTTTTTTATTCCAGGGCAATGTAAAAAGACTGCTTAATGAAATACAGTCGTCCATCCATGTCCATGGGGGATTGGTTCCAAAACCTTCTGAGGATACCAAAATCCAAGGTTGCTCAAGGCCCTTAAATGAAATGGCATGGGATTTGTCTATAACCTATGAATGTATTCCCTTACACTTTAGAGAATCTCTAGATCACTTACAGCTAATGCAGTGTAAATGCTATGTAAATAGTTGTTATTACGTATTTTTTAAATTGTGGTTTTTTAATTGTTATTTTTATTTGTTTGTGGGGTTTTTTGGTCTGAATATTTTCCATTCATGGTTGGTTGAATCCACAGATGCAGAACCATGGATACAGGGGGCCAACTGTAATATAAATGAAAGCACTTGAAATTCTCAGAAGCAAGGAATGATTCTTTTCATGGATGACCTTCAATGTCTCTTTCTGCTTGTTTTATCTGGAGAGCTTTTGCAGGAACAGTCATTTAGAAAGCCTTTGCCAGATCCCCCCGTAAAACTTACTCGCTTCAGGTAATTGAGGAGTGTCCTGTCTTGTCGACAGAGTGAATGCCTTTGGATTTCTCGGTCAATCAACCCATTGTTTGTCCACAGGTTCTGGCTTATTCTCAGACTCTGTATATTGGGAGAGAAACCATTAACATCCCCCAGAAATGTTTGTAATCGTACCTATGTGATTTGTATATTTTCTCTTATTTTTTTGGTCTCATTTGTACTTAGACAAAGAGGCAGCTGAACGTCTTTCAAAAACAGTAGATGAAGCATGTCTGTTACTAGCAGAATATAACGGGCGCCTGGCGGCAGAACTGGAGGACCGTCGCCAGCTGGCTCGCATGTTGGTGGAGTATACCCAGAATCAGAAAGATGTTTTGTCAGAGAAGGAGAAAAAGCTAGAGGTGAGTGCATCGAAAGGCAGACCCAGACTGCCCAAGTTTCCCTTCCTGTAGCCCACAATAGGAGGTTTTTATTATGCTTTAATTAACTACATTTTTATCATCGAAAAATTCATGATATGAATTCTGAATATCCGTCAGATACTGTAATTACTTGAACCCAGTTAAAAATTGAAGTCATGTTTTTACATGTCCAGGACAGAACAAATTAGACTCTAGGAAACAAACAGTGAACTCTTAATCACAGCCTTAGGAGCATAATATTGCTTTAGTTACCAGGCTTAGTGGCTCACACCTGTAATCCCAGCACTTTGGGAGGCCGAGGTAGGCGGATCACGAGGTCAAGAGATCGAGACCACCTCACCAACATGGTGAAACCGTGTCTCTACTAAAAAATACAGAAATTAGCCGGGCGTGGTGGTGCACACTTGTAGTCCCAGCTACTCGGGAGGCTGAGGTGGAAGAATCACTTGAACTGGGAGGCAGAGGTTGCAGTGACCCGAGATTGCACCACTGCGCTGCAGCCTGGTATCAGAGCAAGACTCCATCTCAAAAACAAAATTGCTTTAGTTTGAACTCATGTTTAAAAAAATTATAAATTGAGGTACAAAAAGAATAGCAGATCAGTGAAAACCAAAGAATATGTTCGGTAGTATTTGGGAAGTGCTAAAAAAATTTTGTATCCAGGCTGAGGCCAAGAAGTTGTCTGCCTCCAAGATCTATCTGTAGTCAGTTCTTAAATTTCACAGTAGTATTTATGTAACCCCAGTTCTCAAACTGTTGAGAACGAACTCAATTCTACCTTGGGTTGAGGATAGTCTGAGTGACCTTGGGGAGGGAGTTCCGAAACATTTCCTCACCGTGTTTGGCTTCGTAATTAAGTACATGGTGGCTTACCCTCGTGCTTCGTCCTGTGGGGATAACAGAGCCCGCAGTGTGGACGTCTGGGAACCTTTGCCGCCCCAGGCTGCTTTACTTCCTTTTCAGGAATGTCCACTCTTCTTTTTTTAAGAGATACAGAAAAGAGTTGCAGCCAGTGGTTTTGTGAAGGAGGACACTTCTGAGTTAGAGAGCCAGTCATGTTATGTTTCAAGAAATACTTCTTAAATCCCACTCAGTAGACAAGGGACAGAGCCATGTTGCCTCCATGCTCAGGAAATGTGCTCTGGCACAGAAGGAGGTAAGATTGAGCTAGCTCCGAGGCTGAGATCATGGTATTTGCCTTTCAGCACAGTCATCTGATTTGGGAGGGGAAATGAGTAGTAGGCACTTTTTACCATAGTCTTACCTGCAATGATTATGGGAACTGTGATGAATAGTGGTAGCAGGAATTTCATATTCGTAGCCTGCTTGAATGTGGAAGATGGGAAAGGGCTGTAAAAATACTATGGCTTAGATTTAGACATCGGCACTGACCAGAGATCCTAAAGGGAGTTTCACGGCAGTACCAGACGGTCATTTATCTGAAATGCTCATCTTTCACTGAGGAAGCATTTTCAGCACTGTGCCCTGGGACTAATAAGAGAGTGTAATTAATGATTCTGGTTGTAAGTCACCATGCCATCTGTTGAACTGCCCCTTGGCGACACATTAAGGGCTTTCTCTGATCTGTCAGACATTGATTATCATGAGCAGCTGTTGTTGGGTGGAACGTGGCAAGCAGCCGTAGAGGACAGCGTCTTTGAGATTGGGTTGGTAGAGCTGGTTAACTCTTTGTTCTGTTTTCCCTCTCCACAGTTGCACTCTCCTCTGTGTATTGTTGGGGAATCATTCTGGTTTCTGTAGAACCAGTGGTTTCCTGGACACCACGAGAGGCCATTAAGGTGGAGAAACAGATTAGAGATTTGGATCCATTCTGTAACTTTCCAGTCTGCATTGCTCTGCCCAGTTCATTCAGTGGAATGGCGTTGGCATTCCATTGCTGAAGAAGCGGAACAGAAAGCCTCCCCCACTGGAACCAAAGTACAGAGCCTGAACTGAAGGTTCTTACCTCAAACCAGGCCTCCCAGGCACATGACAGAACCATTTATTGTAAAAATAGAGCCAAACTTGCTGCATTTAAGAAAGCAAATGACTAGATACAATATAAGGTTTTGTTGTATTTTGTTTTGAGATGGAGTCTTGCTCTGTTGGAGTGCAGTGGTATGATCTCAGATCACTGTAACCTCTACCTCCCAGGCTATAGGATCCCCCTGTCTCAGCCTCCCAAGTAACTGGGATTACACGCTGTACCACCATGCTCAGCTAATTTTTTTATTTTTAGTAGAGATGGAATTTCACCATACTGGCCAGGCTGGTCTTGAACTCCTGGCCTCAAGTGATCTGCCTGCTTTGCAATGTAAGATTTGAGAGATGGTTTTAGTTCTTTATCCATGCTTGCTAAAAATATAGGCAATCTGTTCTCCTGAACCTAAGATTTTTCTCTCACATTCTGTAATAGACTGGTCCTGTTCCATCACGTCCCTATGGTGGTGGCACAACTTGATAAAGATGTGCCACTTGAAAGATGCATAAATACTATGAATTCCTTCAAATTGTTCAAAAGTCTCTGCATGATGGAGCACTACATAAAGTATACCTACTTTTTTAACATTCATTTTTGTAACACAGCCAGTCCATTTTAAAACTGCCAAATCAGAATGCTAATTAAATCTTTTATTTTTTAATCCTTTCATTGCCTTCAGCGTATACATACATGGAATTCTCAGCACTCTTTGGAGATGTGGTTATTAGCTTGGGAGTCCATTTTCTTCCCAAAGCTCTAACATACTTAGGTTTCTTTGTGCTTTCCTTCTTAACTTGGTATCTTGCTTTATGTAATAAGTATCTTTTTCTCTTTCACTTGGGAATTTTATGTTGGTGGATTTTGTGGAAGGAATTTTATGTCAGTATAGGGCATGTGATGATTCAGAGCCTAGGATGTAGAAGAGGGAATTGTGGCTCAAAAGAGGAGACTACGTTTCTTCCCTCAAGGAAATCGTGTTCTGGCATAAACAGCACAGGTGAACATAAAACCAAACCAACCGACTGTACATAATGTAGATTAAGGAGGCATTTGGCAGTTCTGATTGTGGTATAAGGTAGTACAAACTTCTTCTCAGGCAATAAAACCTTTTTGTAAAAGGAACTAGCGGTTGAAGAAGAGAAGCGTGTTTATAAACAGGGAGCAGTTAGACTGGGGCAGGTAGGTATCTGAAAAAAGACAAAGCAGATATGGGAAGGAGGTGCTGGAGACTACCAGTAGGGGATTAAGGCCTGTGCTGTTTAAGAAGCTACCTATTCATTCAGGGAGTCAGCAAAGCGTGTGCCAGCCAGAAGATGCACAGAGATGAGCAAGATGCTCTTCTCCCCTCAAGGGGCTTACACTTGAGTTGGGGGAAACAGCAGCAAGCAAGGGGTTAATATAGAATTCAGGAAAGGTTGTCAGTAAGGAAAATATTCTCACCTGTGTCTCCATTGAAATAGACCAAGAAAAAAATGAAGATGCTAATAATAATTTGATCAGATGCTTATTAAAAATGTGAGAATTATCAAATCATGGGCAGTTTCTGAAACCATAATGCCTTCAGCAGGTTCCCAGAGTGCCAGACTGTATGCTCTTTGAGTGCTCTCACAGTGCCAGGAACGTATTTGTTCCTCAATAAATGTTCTGTGACTGAAATCCATCACTTGATGTAACCTTTTTCTATAGAGAAAAGGTTTTGTTTTTTTAGGTTGCATTAAAAATGGCTTAACAAATCTGATTTAATGATTGGTTTTAAAGAATATGTTAGTACGGAAAGCTAACCATTTTTAGAAATTTCTGTAGGTTTTCTCCTTTGTGCTACTTTTCCTTTTTCCTTTAAGTAGAATTATGCTTTATTTTGAGATAACATTTTTTTGTTTTTGACTTTTGCTTCTGGGTGTCATGATTGACTTTGGCCTATGATGTTGGCCTTTAAACACCAGGCAAGGGTGGAAGGAACGCTGCTGAAAATCTGTTTGTAATGTTTTTGTCATGAACATGAAAAAAACCTGGAAATGGAAAAGAAGGCATGTGGAAGGAGGCACAAATAGCAGCCCAAAGTGGAGATGAGGGAATGTCGAGGGCATAGGAGAAGGCCTGTTCGAAAAAGCAAAGGCCAAAGATGCCAGAAAAGCCTTCCGACTTCACTTCCAGAGCAAAGAGAAAGTATGTTTGTGCTTGACAGAGGTTACGCATTACTCCCAGGTGTCTGCTCGAAGCTCATAAGACAGTCTGAGTGGGTTGGACGAGTTCCTGTCATGTCAGTTTGAATAAAGCATGGTATGGACATGTTCCATTAGCACGATCAGTGCATGTCGAAAAGTGTCTGTGTGTGAAAGAAAGAAACCTATTTGTATTAGTATTAAAGAAAGAAAAACAGTCAGGAACCTGTAGTTTTACCTTCTTAACTGTTATTTATTTTTCTTTTTGAGACAGATTCTTGCTCTGTTGCCCAAGCTGGAGTGCGGTGGCATGATCTCAGCTCACTGCAACCTCCACCTCCTGGGTTCAAGGAATTCTCCTGCCTCAGCCTCCTGAGTAGCTGGGATTACAGGTGCCTGCTACCATGGCTGGCTAATTTTTGTATTTTTAGTAGAGACGGGGTTTCACTATTCATCATGTTGGCCAAGCTAGTGTTGTAGTCTCGATCGATCTCCTGACCTCAGGTGATCCGCCCGCCTCGGCCTTCCAAAGTGCAGAGCCACCATGCCCGGCCTTGAGTTAATTTTTGTATGTGGTGTGATGTTGCGGGGAGGGAACCAACTTTGTTCTCTTGCATGTAGATACCCATTTGTCCCAGCACCATTTGTTGAAGAGGCTACTCTTTCCTCCAACTGAAGACCCAGCACCCTTGTCAGAAATCAATTGGCCATAGATATATGGGGTTTATTTCCAGATTCTCAGTTCTGTTCCATTGATCTGTATGTCTATCCTATGCTGATACCACACTGTCTCCATCACTAGTTTTGCAGTAAGTTTTAAAATCAGGAAGTATGAGTCCTCAGAGTTGTTCTTTTTGAATATTGTTTTGGCTATTGAGACCACTTGCAATTCCCTATGAATTTAACAATCGCCTTTTCCATTTCTGCAAAAAAGGTCATTGAAATTTTACTAGGGAATGCGTTGAGTCTGTAGGTCATTTTGGGGAGTATTGCCATTGACAATCTTAAGTGTTTCAACTCATGAACAGGGGATGCCTTCCCAGTTATTTAAGTCTTTAATTTCTGCTGCAGAATATAAAAAAGCATCCTAGAGTGTCGTTTACTGATCTGTTTGACATTATAAAGGCCCTGTCTAGGTATCAGGACCACAGATGAAGGGCAGTGGTATCACCTTTCAATAGTCAGTGTTAACATCCACCTTTAGAAGATTCGAGAATTTCTGCACTCAGTAAAGTTACCAGGGCACAGTCACAACAGCAGCTTTACAAAGTAAAGTGACACATGGAGGCCTGGATATCTAGGTAAAGTGATTAGCAGGATTATTGAACTGGACAGAACCGTAGAGATCATGTAATCAGACTTCTGAATTGATGAAGACACTCAGAGGTAGAGTTAGCTGCAGACCAGGATAGAGTCCAAGGCAGACATCTGGTAACTTCATCAGATTTGTACTTTTGTTTTGATTTCAGAATTTTGATTCTGCGACATCAACAGCAGGAAGACATCTTAAACAGAATAGTAGCCAAAGTTTAATCATTTAAACAATTCCCAAGAATCTTGTTATAGAGAAATGACATTTTATGTAGGATCATAAAATGGTTGCATGAAAGCATTCTAAGTGTGAAAACCTGCTCTGCCACCGAGGTTCTAAGTACCCTCCTCGCTGTACCCATGCTCATGCTGTTGGTCTGATAGGAGGGGAGAAATTGGCTCATGAACTTAAAGCTGCTGCTGTTTCTCCTGAGCTTGGCACCTCCCCCTTGGCTGCAGTGACTACTCAGTACAGCCTCTGACTTCAGACAACACAGCTGGGAAGGGGGAAATGGTTCAGAATTCAGCATTGCCGTATGACTCTTCAAATTTATGTTTGTATTGTGCTTCTAACAACTTGAGAAATTCTTTGGCTACAGCCAAGGGGGCGCTAAACCAAAATGATGGCAGATTGTTGTTTTTGGCAGCACCTCCCTGCAGGGTGCAGATGGTTAGAAGCTTTTGTTTCGGTAATTGGCCAGGCAGTAGAGGGAGATAGAGAACTCCTTTTTTGTCAACTTTGGAGTAAATTCTGTCTTCCCTGATAATCAAAGCCAGTATCTCACTGTCCTATTATGGTAAAGATAGATGGGAGCAGGTGATCTAATCGTCATTTTAGGTAAGAGCTCTGGGTTTATATGAGCAGTTCAGGGTCACAGAGGAAGCCAGTGAGGACCAGTACCTGGATCTTCTGGCTCCTAACTACAGTGATCATCCACTGTGTTCCCCTGGGAGCTGAGAGGCCCTGCCTAGAACTGGCATCCATCCCCTCAGGTCCTCTAAACTCACTGCCCTTCCTTAGCATACAGCTTCTCCTCCCTAGCCTGGCAGCTCCGTCAGTACCCAGGTTGTTAGAACAGTTGTTGAAACAGGTCAGTCTGCTGCCAGGTGATTACGGGGCCTTGCACTCAGTCCTTTCCCACGAAGCAGCTAGTCACTGCTTGCTCTCCCTTGCCTTTTCATCCGTACTTTGATATGGGAGCTTTTTTTTTTTTTTTTTTTTTTAAACTTCTGGTTTCCCTCCAATCTGTGAGGACTTTTCTGGAATTGATGCATGAGTTTCTGTGAGTGATTTGGAGTTTAGAGGCTGCATATTGGGTCCTTGGATTTCTTTTGTTCATTTTAGTCACTACTGACCTTATTGCTCGGGCCTGATTTACAGCTGGAGCTTTTATCTCTCGGGTGTGTGTGTGTTTCTTCATTACAATGTGAAACCTACGATATTTCCTTTTCACCCCGGGAAAATAATGCCACATTATAATGTAATGTACTTCACATACTTAGTGACCTTAAAAACATGATTTGCCAACATTTGAGACTTTACGTTGAAAAAGTGACGTGGTTTCAAAGCTCTCCCAGCAAGAATTCATGCTTTTAGCCGTAGTACCATTTTCATATTTGTAGCCCAACTTCTGTAGGCAGTGTAACCCCTGCTTTATAGAACAGTTCCACTGAGTTTCAGCTGGTGTATGTAGCACTAATTTTTCATAGTTATGAAATGCATATACATACGAAGTTGAAACAGGACCTGGGCCTCTTGTCACTCCTTACCTGCCAGAACATTCACTCTGATTCAACTAGTACTCAAGGTTTTTTTTTTTTTTTATGATTATAAAAGTTAGAGGAAACTTAGCAAATAAGTATAAAGAATAAAATTAGTCTCATTACCCAGAGATAACTATTTTTATTTTTTGCCTATTTCCTTTTCCTCTTAGTTTAAAATTAAACTGAATGGTAATGTGTAGTTTTCTGTCATGTTTTCTTTTTTCTTAACATGATTATTTCTCCAGTGTTTATAAATAAAAACTTTATAAACATTGTAAATGATTGCTTGAATACCTGTGGTTGGTTAGTCAAGGATTATTCGTATTGAGCGCTTGTATGTTTCTCTCTGTCTCTTAGCTTTAGGCTAACTTTCAGTATTTGCATCATTTTCTTCCTGTAGATTTCTAGAAGTGGTTCTATGTGTATGTGCAGATGTCTGCTTCTCTTTTAAGTACACTGAAGGTCATATACATTTCACGGTCTCTGCCACCAGAATGCATTCCTGCTGTAGGAGTTCTTGCCTTTTCCAAAGCGTCTTAACCAGTCTAGGACTTCATTGAATCTATTTTGTATAAACCTCTCCACAAGTTAAGGATTAGTCTTTTGTTTTATGAAGGAGTAAACATAGAATAGTTTAATTAGACTAATGGAGCTCTCTTCTGGCTTTTAAATGATCCTATTTACATTTGAGACAGCTGTGTGAGAATAACACATACTTCTTATTATAACATTGACTTGAATGAGCATAATTTTGAGAGCAAGGTTCAGATTGCAGAAATTTGAGCTGCCTGTTTGACCGAGTGGGTGCATGTTGTTTTGAGCAAGATTCTATTTTGGTCTTTATGAGTGCTCCTACTGCTGTTAAGGTGAGCCTTCTACTCCCACTTCGAATTGGGATTTTGAAGAAAGTTAAAATTGGATTGTGGCATACTTTGCAATCTTGGAAGTTCTGTCTCTAAAATGTTAGACTTGAAATAAAATAAGGAAGAGTCATTTTCTGAAATCAGGGCAAAGTATTCTGATTATAATCAGGAGTCAAGTGAAACCTTTGCAGAAGAAAGCCATGAGCCCCAAAGATATGACATGCTTTATGTGAAGAGGATGGTACCACCCAGCGGTCATGATGACTGTGCAAGCCTCCTCCTTTGTTTTCTTTCTTACTCAGGTCCTTTATCTTGAAACATCTGTAGGAAGAAGTATGGTCAGCTCTCTTTGCTTAATTCAGCCAGTAGCTACTTTGAGAATTGTAAGCACAATAACCTTGCAAACTTCAACTCAACAAAAATTTACTGGCCTTTCTGAGGATTCTCGGGGTTTGGACAGTAATTATGAATGAACTCATCCCACTTTTACTCATGACGTCCTTTTCCCAGTCCTTTCCTTTTGCTCACAGTGTGTCTGTTCTGCGTGGCATAGACTCAATAGGAATTGTTCCCTTTAAGGTACCATTTACCCCAATGATGGGACAGTGATGAAGATCCACTTTGCACATTCCAAGTTCTTTCTGGCTTTTTCCACTGAAGCCAGTGGTCCTCCCAACATTTTATCTTTGATGTGGCTGTTCATTGATAAAGTAACAGTTTACCTTCCTTGGGCAAGAGAGTCCAACACCTTAACTGATGTGAGGTTGTTAGTCTTCCCTTGTCACATGGACCTTTAGGGCCAATTTATTTTCCTATCCACATGAGAAGTCTCCAGTAAACTACCTGAAGGTGTCCTAAGCATGTAGCATGCTTTGTCTCTCCAGTATTTAAAAGAAATAATCACATTCACATGAGCGTACGCTCTGCACCACCCTCTCTTTAAAACTACCACCATATTCTACTTCCCTTGCTGCCTCTGCTTCTCAGCCTGTTGCGGCTTGGCATTCATGTCTGCATTCCACCGGAGTGGCTGTCTTTGGAAGTCCCTACCCCACACTCCCAGTGATCTAATCTCAGACCCAAAAGGTACTTCTTAGTCTCTGTCTTTTGACTCCTTTTCTCCTTTTGGCCCTCTCTGCAGCATTTAATACTACTATATTACAATGTATTTGCCTTTTCTGGTTTTTGTGTACCACCTTCTGCTGCTGCATCTGCTTTTTCATCCTTCAGTAAGCTTTTTTCCATGCTTGTATTGTAAATGTTCCCATTCGTTTAGCCTTTTCTCATTCTGGACCTTTTTTTTTGGAGACGGAGTCTCGCTCTGTCGCCCAGGCTGGAATGCAGTTGCACAATCTTGACTCGCTGCAAACTCCACCTCCTGGGTTCAAGCGATTCTCCTGCCTTAGCCTCCTGAGTAGCTGGGACTACTGGTGCATGCCACCATGCCCAGCTAATTTTTGTATTTTTAGTAGAAACGGGGATTCACCATGTTGACCAGGCTAGTCTTGAACTCCTGACCTCAAGAGATCACCCACCTCGGCCTCCCAAAGTGCTGGGATTACAGACATGAGCCACCGTGCCCGGCCTAGACCTTTTCCTTGAGTGCTTAACACTTAGGCTGGCTTCAGTTACCGCCTGGGTATCGATGGTCTACCTCTAGATCTCTAGGTCAGACCCCTTCCTTGTACTTCAGGCTCATATATCTCATTTCCACAGGCACCTCAAACAGTATGGCCGCAACAGACGGTCTTCTTCCTTCTCACCTCTCCTTTCCTTCTCTTTCCTTGGCTTGGAGAGTGACAGTGTCATCCCTCCAAATCAGACACTAGGCCTCATGCAGTATTTCTCCTGATATTTTTCCAGCTCCCAAATCTGTTGCTTTGGCCCCCTTTTCACAGTCTCTCCTTCAGTTCCTCTGCCATGCCTCTGCCAGGTTGACCTCACCCCACCATCTTCCACAGCTGAGTAGGCGCCACGCCAATGTGGTTTTTGCTCCCTCTCAATTTTTCGTGACTCTGTCTCCCTTCTGTGTCTTTGTCTCCACTTCCATCACCTTAGTCTACTGTCATCATCTCTCCCCTGAATCCTTGCAGTAGCCTCATTACTGATCCATTTGCATCTGCTTTTACACCCTGTAATCCATTCTTCACATGGTGTGTTCAGAATGCAGCTCTGAGCATGTCATTCCCCTGTTTAAACATTTAAATAGCTTCTCATTATTCCTAGTTCTTAGAATATGGGCCCAGAGGCCAGGTGCGGTGGCTCACGCCTATAATCCCAGCACTTTGGGAGGCTGAGGCAGGCAGATCACTTGAGTCCAGGAGTTCGAGACCATCTTGAGCAACATAGCAAAACTCTGTCTCTATCAAAAATTAAAAAATTAACTGGGCATGGTGGCTTATGCCTGTAGGCGCAGCTACTTGGGAGGCTGAGGCGGGAAGATCACTTGAGCCCAGGAGGCCAAGGCTGCAGTGAGCCATGATCATGATTGTGCCACTGCACTTCAGCCTGGGTGACAGTGCAGGCTGTCTCAAAAAAAACAAAAAGACTATGGGCCCAGCTGCTGGCCTGGTCTCCTCCTACTCCCCATGACTTGACCCCTGCTGACCTCAGCCACATCTCTTATTGTGTCCCATGGCATTTTGTCTGCGTTTGGCCTTCTTTGATCTCAGGCTTTACTATGCTGTCCCTACTCTCTGCCCAGGATACTCTCCCCTGCTTTACTTTTCATCAGTTATCCTTAGCTAGTTAATTCCTGTTCATCATTTATGTCTCATGTCAAACAATATTTCCTCAGAGCCCCCCCAGTCCCCATCCTGCATACACTCTTAGCTCCCTAGCTTTTTCCTTCAGAGCACCACATAGTTTGTCCATCTGTTTGTGGGTTATTACCAGACCATGAAGTGCTGTCTGTATTGCCACCCAGGCATGTCCAACCCACTCCTGATACTTGGCCCACTGTCATCATCTTGGGGTGCCAAGTGCCAGTGCCACTTGGTTCATCTATTATAGACATGGTCAGTGTCTGTCTTTGATAGGGACTCCTTCCAGTTTGACAGTGTAGCTTGATGGACTTCTCACTACGCCTATAGCTTGATGGACTGATTGGACTATGGTACCACCAAGTTAAAAAAATTCTGTGATCTTTTTTTTCCAGTGTTACAGGTAGACCTTGAAGGGAAAAGGTGCCCTTGATCAAAGATCCTTTCCTTTTCTCACGGCAGCTACTAGTAAATGTGCTAAATTTTAAGGATATAATCAAATGGTTTGTGAGAAAAAAGATTTTGTTTCCCATTAATCGTTCTTTTTCTTCAATTCTGCATGTCTTTTCTTGACATATTATAAATCAGGAAGATTAAGTATCACTCATAAAATGATAGAACTTGGGAGGGGTGAGTGTTCATTCCCCGTCAGATCTGTTGATTCACATGGAACAGTTTAGCAAGTGCCAGGTCTTGCCCAAGCTTCCCCCAATGTATAGCCATTGTTTTCATTCCCGTCGCATGTAAGGTTGTCACATGTTGTAGGCACAGGGAAGTGTAGGATTTGACTTGGATTTCCTTTTTTTTTTCTTACCAACTTTTATTTATTTATTCAGGGAGTACATGTGCATGTTTGTTACATTGATAAATTGTATGTCACAGGTGTTTGGTGTACAGATAATTTTGTCATCCAGGTCATTGGTGTTGTTCCTGATAGGTAGTTTTTCAGTCCTCACCATCCTCCACCCTCAAGTAATCCCGGATGTCTATTTTTCCCTTCTTTGTGTCCATGTGTACTCAGTGTTTAGCTCCCAACTTGTAAGTGAGAACATGTGGTATTTGATTTGCTTCATCCATGTTGCTGCAGAAAACATGATCTCATTCTTTTTTTATGGCTGCATAGTATTCCATGGTAGATATCTACCACGTTTCCTTTATCCAGTCTACCATGGATGGGCATCTAGGTTGATTCAGTGTCTTTGCTATTGTGAATTGTGCTGCAATGGACATATGCATGCATGTGTCTTTATGTTAGAATAATTTATATTCCTTTGGTTATATAACCAGTAGTTGGATTGCTGAGTTAAATGGTCATTCTGTTTTAAGTTCTTTGAGAAATCTCCAGACTGCTTTCCACAGTAGCTGAACTAATTTACATTCTCACCAGCCCTTTGTAAGTGTACCTTTTTCCCTACAACCTCCCCAGGATCTGTTATTTCTTGACTTTTTTTTTTTTTTGAGACTAAGTCTCACTGTGTTGCCCAGGCTGGAATGCAGTGGTGTGATTTCAGCCCACTACAACCTCTGCCTCCCAGGTTCAAGTGACTCTACTACCTCAGCCTCCTGAGTAGCTGGAACTACAGGTGCATGCCACCACACCCAACTTGTTTTTGTATTTTTAGTGGAGATGGGGTTTCACCATTTTGGCCAGGCTGGTCTTGAACTCCTAACAGGTGATCTGTCTACCTTGGCCTCCCAAAGTGCTGGGATTACAGGCATGAGCCACCACACCCAGACGATTTATTGACTTTTTAGTAGCCATTCTGATTGGTATGAGATGGTATTTCATCGTGGTTTTGATTTGCATTTCTCTAATGATTAGTGATATTGGACTTTTTAAATGTGCTTGTTGGCTGCATGTATGTCTTCTTTTGAAAAGTGTCAGTTCAAGTCCTTTGCTCATTTTTAATGGAGTTTGTTATTTGCTTATTGACTTAAGTTCCTCATAGATTTCTGGATATTAGGCCTTTGATGGTGGCATAGTTTGCAAATATTTTCTCCCATTCTGTAAGTTGTCTTTTTGCTCAGTTGATAGTTTCTTTTGCTGTGCAAAAGCTCTTTAAGTCTTTAATCCACTTTGAGTTGGTTTTTATATATGGTAAAAGGAAGGGGTCCAGTTTTAATCTTCTGCATATGGATAGCCAGCTATCCCAGCACCATTTATTGAATAGGGAATCCTTTCCCCATTGCTTGTTATCATTAGCTTTGTCAAAGATCAGATGCTTGTAGGTGTGAAGCTTTATTTCTGAGTTCAATACCCTGTTCCATTGGTCTTTGTATCTGTTTTTGTACCATTTACATGCTGTTTTAGCCTTATAGTATAGATAGAAGTTGGGTAACATGATGGCTCGGGCTTTGTTCTTTTTACTTAGGATTACTTTGGCTATTTGGGCTTTTTTTTTTTTTTTTTTTTTTTTTGCTCCAAATCAATTTTAGAATAGTTTTTTCTCTTTGTTTTTGTTTTTGTTAGTAGATGTTGTACATGCAAGAATAGGTTTTTTTTCCTAATTCTGTGAAGAATGTCAGTAGCATTGAATCTGTAAATTGCTTTGGGTAGTATGGCCATTTTAACAATATTGATTTTTCCTATCCATGAGCATAGAATGTTTTTCCATTTGTTTATGTTGTCTCTGACTTCTTTGAGCAGTGTTTTGTGATTCTTGTTATAGAGATCTTTCATCTCCCTGATTAGCTGTATTTTATTTTATTTTTTTTGCGGCTGTTGTGAATGAAATTGTGTTCTTGATTGGGCTGTCAGCTTGGACATTGTTGGTATATAGAAATACTACTTGATTTTGTATCCTGAAGTTTTGCTGAAGTTATTTATCAGAACCAGGAGTCTTTGGGAAGATACGGGGTTTTTTAGCTATGGAATCATATCATCTGCGAAGAGAGATAGTTTGACTTCCTCTTTACCTAAGTGTATGCCTTTTATTTCTTTCTCTTGCTTAATTGCTCTGGTTAGGACTTCCTGTACTATGTTGAACGGGAGTGGCAAGAGTGGGCATCCTTGTCTTATTCCGGTTCTCTAGGGAAACGCTTCTAGATTTTGCCTTTTGCGTATGATGTTGGCTCTGGGTTTGTCTGGATTGCTCTTATTTTGAGATATGTGCCTTCGATGCCTAGTTTTTTGAAGGCACTTAATGTGATGAAGGAATGTTAAATTGTATCAAAAGCCTTTTCTGCATCTGTTGAAACTTGAAATGATGATACCGTTTTTGTTTTCAGTTCTGTTTATGTGATGGATCACATTTGTTGCTTTGCATATGTTGAACCAACCTTGATTCCAGGAATAAAGCCTACTTGATCATGGTAGATTAGCTTTTTGATGTGCTGCTGGATTTGGTTTGCTAGTATTTCATTGATTTTTGCATCTATGTTCAGCAGGGAGATTGGCCTGAAGTTTTCTTTCTTCATTGTGTCTTTGCCAGGTTTTGGGAGTTAGAGAGGAGTCCCTCCTCCTTTATTTTTTAGAAATACTTTCAGTAGTAGGATTGGTGGTACCAGGTCTTCTTTATATGTCTGGTGGATTTTGACTGTGAATCCATCTGGTCCAGAGCTTTTTTTGGTTGGTCGGCTTTTAAATTACTGATTTAGTAGATTTGTCCAGGGTTTCAGTTTCTTCCTGGTTCAATCTCGGGAGATTCTGTGTTTCTAGGAATTTATCCATGTCTTCTAGGTTTTCTAGTTTGTGTGCATAGAGGTTGAACTTCTGCCACAGCCATCTCCCTCCAGTAGAAAAGATGTGATGTACTCCCAGTCATTTGAAGGAGCTAGGAAGCATTACCTTCTTGTTTGTTAATGGAAAGGAATTGAAATTTTTTTATTGCTTATTGAGAGAGCTGTATTCCAATATAGTACAGTAACTTACAGACTGTCTTAACCAGGGCAGACCTATCAGCACTTAAAATTACAATAAACATTGCTGACAAGAATTTGATGTGATACAACCAAGTACACAACCACACACACAAAAAAATAAATTTTTTGTGTGTTTGTCGTTTTCCTTTCTACACTTTGTTTCTCAGTTGTCCTCCAGCAATGCTTGACTCTACCAGTATTGGCTTAAAATGATAAACCTTTGTCTATACCTCTGATGTTTGTCTACACAAAAATCAATAACCTGGCTTTCCATTAAAATAGTCCTTAAAGAAGCTAGTTTGTGGGGTCTTTGTTACTTGTGTAAAGCATGCATTTTTGATGGTTTATGTTTTTAAAAAACCTAAATAGTTTGTCTTATACTTTAGTATTTTGCTTCTACTGGTTTTATGTAATGAGGGACCCCATTCCATAAACGTAAGGATTTTTGAAGGATCGAGGTTCATTTTTGAATATGTATCTTTTTAAAGCATTTTATGAACATCTGTTAAATTGAAAATATTTAGCTTTACAATTATATTAAGCCTTGTAAAATGCCCAGTCCTAATATGTATTTGCCTTTACTAGTTTTGTTTCTTTAGTTTAGTAAATGTAGACACTAACTTTTCATTCTCCCCTTGCTTCTGCTGTGAGATTGGGGCTTTTTTGTGGCAGTAGAAGCTCCCTTACCACCTTTTGTGTAGAGGTGCCTCTGAGGAGAAAGTAGTACCCTGTGACTGCTTTGTGGTACAATTTCAGGTTTAAGAAGCTTGCTTCCATTTGCCTTTTCCTGTGGATGGCTGCACTGCTCCAAGAACATTCCTCCCGTTATAGCCATTTTGCCATTTTTCCTTTTGGGAAATACTTTGTGTGTACCTTAATTATGGGGTTTGATGGTGGAGCTGAGAGGCCCCGAGTATTGGGATTGGAACTACAATTTCTTCTCTTCCTTGTATCTTCTCCAGCATTTTAGCAGCTCCTTCCATGCTATGACACCCTAGAATATATCATTTCAAAATGTCACAGCTGCCACTAGGTCATAGGGGAGCATGGAGCTGGCTGGGGGAGAGGTGCAGGTCAGTGATTGGTTTTTTGTTCCCGCATTGGATCTTTGAAGAAAATATAAAAACATCACTCTTATTTTCAATCCAGATATTCATTTATTGTATTTTCCAAAAACATAAATGAATCAGTGAATGAAATTGTGGTTTAAGAATTTGTGATTGGCCGGGCACGGTGGCTCATGTCTATAATCCCAGCACTTTGAGAGGCCAAGGTAGGCAGATCACGGGGTCAAGAGATCAAGACCATCCTGGCCAACATGGTGAAACCCCCTCTCTATTAAAAGTACAAACATTAACTGGGCGTAGTAGTGCATGCCTGTAATCACAGCTACTCAGGAGGCTGAGGCAGGAGAGTCACTTGATTGAACCTGAGAAGCGGAGGCTGCAGTGAGTCAGGATAGTGCCACTACACTCCAGCCTGGCGACAGAGCAACACTCTGTCTCCAAAAACAAAAAAACAAAAATAAAAAACAACTGTGATTTTCAAGTATAGGTTGTATGGCCTTAGTAGCAAGGGGTAAGCCTCCTGGCAGGACGAGGCGGCTTGGCAGGTGTGTTAAATATTGGTGGAGTGTGGGTCAGCTTCCCCTTTTGACTTGGCTCTCTCAACCTTCATACTATGAAGCAGTCCTTTGACTTAAATTCCTTTTGGCAGGTCACCTTTCAAACAGGGGTCTTCGTAAACGGCTTCGTGCACAGTAACCCTTTATGACTCCTAATTGGGGGTAGCCAAGCCGTGGGTGATTTTGATATACTATATGTCCTGTGGCACAACAGGGCAAGATAATGGGGATTTCCAGGAGTCCTCTATTGGAAATCTTAATCAAGTCAAGCCCCTGCCCATGGCATTATTTCTAGCATATTTTTTTCATATGTAAGTGTTTCTTAGCAAGAAGAACAATGTTTACATTTTGATTATTGTTTCTTACATGTGTTGCTGGAGGAAACGCTCATCATTTTGTTTTGAAAATGAAATTCTTATAGAACGGTCATTGCAGTGCCAGCCCCTGCCATTCTAGCCCTCTTATCCCAGAGCTCATCTGCAGTGTGTCAGGTCTGGCTTACTCTTCTAACCAAAAAAGGCAAAGAATGTGTAAGCCCTGCTCCCTTCAGTGAATTGTCTGAGTGCTCCATGTTGGGTGGAGTTCATGGTGTCAGCTGGATCCACAGGAAGCAGGAGAATGTTACAGACACATTTTCTCCTGCAATTTCAGATAGTCTGTGAGGCAAAATTGCAAAGCTTTGCCAAGAGCATAAATCCTAGGCCTTATCTCTGAACTACACGTTGGGCCTTACCCTCTACGTTGTAAACACTTCTTGGCAGTCAAATAAACCCAGGCAGTTTCTTGAAAGTGCTTGCTACCTCTTCCACACCCCCTCCTTGAGGATCCGGAGACAGGTTTGCCGCAGCAAGTCAGATATGACTGTTCCCTATTCAGGGCTCCCCATGGCTCTTCTGGGCTGGGCAGGGTTGCCGCAGTAGGTACTTGCAGCTAAATGGAAGGCCCATCTCAGACCCTCACCTCTCAGTATAAATTATGCATGCACTGGAGAGGAATATCAACCAGACTGCTTGGGCTTGCCTTGTCTTCCCTTGCTTAAGATTGGTTGTGGAGGAAAGGCACCCTCTGAAGATAAGAGGTTGGTGTGCTGTGGTTGAGAAGAGTGAGCTGGTGGGGAGAGGAGACTGATGGGCAAGAACACTGCAGCAGGGTCATCCTGCAGCTATAAATGGCACAGGACTGGATCTCTTGAATTCCTTTTCTAGGCAGGGGAGCGTGGGTGTTGGGTGAAATGCTTAGTCCTGTGTTACATACAAGAATGAAGTGTCTGAAACAAAGAGCATGTGACCACCTGGGCACATCATTTTTCTACTTGAGTGGTACTTGGTGTACTAAAGAGATTGTGGGATGCAGCACACTTAGACGAGGTGGAAGAATCTGAGTGGGTCTCATCATGTTGCAGTTGTTTTTTGTGGGATTTCTTCTGAGAGCAGGAGTGGCTGAGGAGCACTGTGGCAGCAGAGCTCGTGAACTGCTCTTGTGTGAGAAGGCAGGCTGGTAAGTTGAAACATGAGATTCTTGGATCCTTCTAAGATCTTTCTCCTTCATCTGTCCAGACCCCAGGAGAATAACTTGGAAAAGCAGCTAGTGAGGGTCTGCAAGACCCAACTGAGAGAGCTTAAGAACCAGAAAATTTGGAGGCAGGTAAAGGCCAGAGTTGTATTTGGGGGAGTTTTGTTTGGAGTCACTCTTTTTCTGGAGACAGAGTCTCACTCTCACCCAGGCTGGATTGCACTGGTGTGATCTCAGCTCACTGCAGCCTCTGCCTCCTGGGGTTAAGCAATCCTCCCAGCTCAGCCTCCCGAGTAGCTGGAACTATAGGCATATGCCACCACGCTTGGCTAATTTTGCATTTTTTGTAGAGATGGGGTTTTGCCATGTTTCCCATACAGGTCTTGAACTCCTGGGCTTAAGTGATCCACCTGCCTCAGCCTCCAAAAGTGCTGGGATTATAGGCATGAACCACTGTGTCTAGCCTAGAGTCACTGTTAATTTTTTTTGTTGGTCCATGGCAAGGTTTACAGATGACTTTGTTTGGAAAGCCTGAATCTGTTTTTAAAAGCAGGGATGAGGAGTAGGAAATCACAGTAGTTACTACTTGAGTCTATTTAGGGAACTATAAAAATTACTATAGCCTAAATTTGACCTAATCAGATCTTGCCGTGAATTCTAGCCTGCCTGCCTCTCTTCAGAAAATTATTCTGGGTCATTTGACTGCCCTAGCTAAGCAGATACATGTTGTAACAGTTTTAAAGGTGGTTGCTACCTATATTTGGCTATTCAGAGTACATACCCAGGCATCCTTACGATACATTTAAACCTCTTAGCCTACAAGTCTTTTTTTTTTTTTTTTTTTAAACCGGCCTCAGTGTTTTATGTTTTTTATTTTTTGTGGAGACAGGGACTCACTGTATTTTCTAGGCTGGTCTCAAATTCCTGGCCGCAAGCAGTCCTTCTGCCTCAGCTCCTGAAAGCACTGGGATTAAAGGCATGAACCACCATGCCCAGGCCAGCCGTAATATTTATTAATCCTTTTCAGTGGCAGTCTCACTCTCACTCTTTATTTCTCTAGTGATGGCTTCCTCCTACACCTGCTCTCACAATAGGCATCCCTGTGAGAAGAGTCACTGAGTGGCAGGAAGAGCCTTGGGCAGGATCCGTCCACTTTCATAGTGGCCCGAAGACAGAGCTTTCAAGTAGAACACATTTCTTTTTAGTTAAATGAGTTTCTTTGGTAATGTCCAGAATATAGTATCAGCCTAAGCATGATGGAATCCTCCATCCCCCACCCCAGCCCTCCTTCCAAACAGACACAGCTGTTTTTGTTTTTTTGACACAATCTTGCTCTGTCACCCAGGCTAGAGTGCAGTGGCATGATCTCAGCTCACTGCAACCTCCGCCTCCTGGGTTCAAGCAGTTCTCCCTGTCTCAGCCTCCTGAGCAGCTGGGATTACAGGCCTACACCACCATGCCCACCTACTTCTTGTGTTTTTTAGTAGAGATGGAGTTTCACCATGTTGGCCAGGCTGGTCTTGAACTCCTGACCCTTGGTGATCCACCTGCCTCAGCCTCCCGAAGTGCTGAGATTAACAGGTGTGAGCCACCGCACATGGCCACAACTGGGATTTTTAAGAAATTGCCTAGCAGAGAGTTGAACTTAAGGTGGTGTCTAATTAGATCAAAGTGCATTCCATTTTAACTTCGGTGAACTTGACAGGATGGTCTGATGATAACCCAAGAGTAAGGATCCTTGGATTCTGATCCCAGCTCAGCTGCTAGAGACTCGGTGGTTTTCAAACTGTTCTTGAGGGGCTCCCCAGTTGCCAAGAGTGGATGGCTCCGAGTTGAGGTAGCTTTGTCAGCTTTCGTCAGAGCATTCAAGCAGGGGGCAGAAATCCCTGTTCTGTAGTTTTGCTGTTTTACCCTTTTCGTACCGACCGTTCAGAAGTTTATTAGATGAGTCCATGTCCAGACATAGAGAATTAGTCGTCTTCATCCTTTATATTAATTTCCCTTGAGGTATATACAGCCAAGAAGAAAAGTACTCTGGGAGAAAGGGGGATCAAATCCTCAGATTTGAAAATAGTTTTCAGTTTCAGGAACCTGAAAGGTGACCGTTAACCAAAGTCTGAGTCTCAGGAAGGTTACTTCATGTGGCGTGCTCCCCTAATGTGATGCTTTAGATACTGTTCTTTTACTCGGTACATGTGCTGGGTGCCTTCTGTTTGCTGGACACTGCGGAGCCTGGTGGATGCTGGGGGAAGCAGATGGGTCTGGTCCTGGCCTCCAGGAGCTTACCAGTTAAATGTGGGAGTCATTGCTAATAATTTACATAAGTCATTGTTTCATTTTAGTTGTGCTAAGTTTACAAAGGAAAGAAATGGACTGCTAGGAGAGCTCACTCTCCACCCTTCTCTGTTCCTTTGTGGCCTGTCTGAGGAGCTCTCATTGCGGGTGGGAGACCAACTGCCTGCAGTAATGGGGAGAGGATATGCCGGGTTCCCTCCTCTCCTTGCTTGGAGTTTTGTCTTTACAACTTGAACTAAATATTCTTCATTTGGCCTTTTTCCTGCCTCATTATTCTTCCCATTCTTTAGATTACACCTGCTGCCTCTTCAGGTGTGCATCAGGGATCTGGTATCAAGGAATTTAGAATTTGAAAAGAAGTCTTAGAGTCCATTTCCCTCACTTTCAGATAAGGAAGAGGGGACACATCCACGGTCACATAGCAGGTTAGAGGTAGAACCAGGACGAAGCCTAGGTCTCTGCATCTCAGCCCAGTGCTTCTTGTTACATTCCTGCACAAAGGGCTTTCTTCATCAAGGGCCCAGCCTCAGGGACCTGCTTGTCCTTGGAGAGACACCAAGAGGACAAAAAATAAGCCCCAAGGGTGCCAGCAGCCCCAGACTTCATATGGCCTAGGGTTGTTTTCTGTATGTCTTTGCAGATTTATCCAGAGTACCTTTTTCTGGGAGCTGAAGAAAGAAAAAAAATATGCCCATTCCTATCATTAGGGGATTCGTATTCTAAAGAAACATAGGAGTCTCACAAGTGTGGAGAGAGCACAGAGCAGCCTGCTGGGGGCTCAGGCACACGCCCTGTGTGAGGGAGAGCTCTGGAGCAGGAGGAGACGGGGAGTCATCTCCTGGATGAGGAGCAAGGATTTTCCTAGAGAGGAGGAGCCCAGATAGGCAGAGGAGTGGAGGCCAGGCTTTATAGGGTAGGAGAAGAGAGAGACCCCTCCAGGCTTGGAGGGAATCCTGAAAAAATGGTCCACACAGACACACAGGGCTGGGAGGTTGTGAGAAACACATCTGCGCAGGGGCTGATTTTACAAGTCCTTGAGCTCTGCTCTGAAGGACCAGCTCATGGAGCTAGTGGGGTGCCATGCTTCCCTTTCTCAAAGGAGCGGCTTCATGAAAGCTGGGCTTTCGGAAGAGAAGTCTGGTGGCGTTTTAGGAGCCCCAGGGGTCAGGAGACTATTGGAAGGCCTCACCAGGGACTTAGTGCAATTATTCAGTCATGGGACAAGCAGGTCCTGGTCACAGGGAGTAGCAGTGGGGTATTTTGAGCTTCTATAGTGCTTATTTGCAAAACATGATAAATCTGGGTTAATCTCCAAGCTTTAACATAGAACGTATCACTTTACTGTGTGTTTTCTAGCCCTGTCTAGGTGGAGTCTGGAAAGAAATTGTGAAGCTCAGGTGTCTGTATTTTATTTTTAAGGCATAAACTTATAAATTTTGAAACTTTTGAGAACCAACAAAAAGAGAAGGCAAATACCAAATGTCACTTCTTTTTAC
This sequence comes from Cacajao melanocephalus, assembly GCA_963573385.1. Taxonomy (NCBI): domain Eukaryota; kingdom Metazoa; phylum Chordata; class Mammalia; order Primates; family Pitheciidae; genus Cacajao; species Cacajao melanocephalus. Next base: position 47,597 of record CAUYLG010000497.1, read on the forward strand.
TCCAAATCTCAAGTACCAAGTTGAATGCCATTTAATTCATTGTTGCCGGTATTGTACTTTGCGTTCCTTTTTTGATAAAAAGTTTTACCTTTTGAGAGTTTGAAACTCTAGCTTTGCGATATAGCTGAACAGGGTGGGCAGGCTGGTGGGGACAAGGAAGAACACGAGGGTGAAAGCAGCTGCCCCAGCCGCAGCAGCAGGCCACGCCCTCAGCATGCACAGACTTAACACTGTTGTCTTCTCTTTGTCTCCTTAGGAATACAAACAGAAGCTTGCGCGAGTAACCCAGGTCCGCAAGGAACTGAAGTCCCATATTCAGAGCTTGCCAGACCTCTCACTGCTGCCCAACGTCACAGGGGGCCTGGCCCCTCTGCCCTCTGCTGGGGACCTGTTTTCAACTGACTAGGACAGGTGTCATGTCCCAGATTTCTGTTCATACCCACAGAAAGAAGAGGGCAAGTCATGGTTGGAAATAACCTTCTAGCCCCTGATTCTATCCCTTCTTCCACTCAGCCCCCCAGCCTCAAGAAAGAACCACAGACTCTTGATTCTCCTCTTCAGCCTCTTATCTTGAGCACAGTTCAGAACAGTGGCGACTGGAATCCGGTTTATATTAATATTTGCAAAGACTACAGACTTTTTCTCCGACTTTGTATTTTCATGCCCCCTGTTGGTTTTCCATTCTTAGCTCTCTCCTTATACCTAAGAAGTTAGGAAAATCATGTGTGCTTCTGGAAGCTTTCAAAAGAATCTTGTCCCTCAAGACAGCATTTTGTCACAAAAGCAGCTGCTTCTTTCTGAGCTGGGCTTGTTCAAGTTCGGTTCAGGCTTCCACTGAGGTACTTATCCTGCAGACGTTGGCTTTCCTGGCTACATCTGCCCCAAAAGGTTGGAGCACAGCTGTTGTAGCGTTGCCATAGAGAGTTTGCCAAATCTCTGACCCTCCCTTTCCATTCTCCTAGTGATGCACGGTCAAAGATGAGGTGCATTTATTTTGTAAACGGATTGTAGAATCTAGCAGTAAGATTCCAAGCTGATCTGGAACGTAAAGGCACAGTTCAAAGACAGAAAAACAAGGATCACAAGCATGAATTAAAAGTAATTTATTTGCTTCAAGTTCCTAGATACAACCTTCTCATGCTGCAGTTCTCCACTGTCAGAGCACGTTCCGAAAAACAGGGTGCCTTGACCCCTGGTGGGTGTGAAGGCAGTTGTAGGGGTGGCAGGCACTGGTGGGCCCAAAAGATGAAGGCCCCTTTCCCAGGTGTGCTGCATCCGGGCTCTGCATGGGTGTTACTTGGACCCTTTCTTCTGGGAGTTGGGTACACACTAACGTTTAATCCGCTGTCTGGGTGCGTGTCCACAGTATGTGACTAAACTCGAACATCCCTGCAGACGGGACGCTGAGCAGGTCTGTCAGGTCACTCCCCTGCACAGGTCCTTGTCCCCACTTGGCGGGGAGTACTTGTGACAGATGTTATTGAATAGCTCGTCTTGGCAGGGGAAGTGGGGAGTCGCAGATAATAATTGGGGGTTTTAATTCTATTATCATGTCAGCTGACACTATGACTATATAATGTAGTTAGAGACGATTTTTATCTTGCTTATAGTAAAGGTTCAGCCTGCCAACTGTAGGTCATTCTAATTTGGCAGGCTTATTTTTGACATTGGAAAGGGCAGAAAACAATTGGCCCCAATACTGTAATAGGAGTTATAGACCAGAGGCTGAAACCCAAACTATAAAAAGGAGTCCAGTGGAGGGGGCTTTGTAATCTCCATTAATTTGAGTTGCTTTTTCCAGGATCACCAAAAATTACGTCTAATTTTACATGTTAAACACGTCGAAACGTAACCTATGTTTAGCAAACATAACAGGCTTCCCTTCCAGAAGCTCTCCTGCTTGTCATGAAGTAAGAACAGTGAGAAGTCATAGCAGATACTCAGTTGAACTCTGTAGAACCTGGCAGTGTTTGAGCTGTTACTCAGATTTGAGTTCAGACTGTGTGTTATTTGCTTATTGTCACTGCCTGTTGTTCCGTCACTGTTCGTGAGCCTATAAGGTCTTTCTTCCGGAGGCCGTAGGTGACATCACTAAGATGGCAAGATAAATTGTAATCTTTGCTGCTGCTGCACCCCCAACCCCCCCCCCAGTGGTGTGCTGCTTTATAGATGAGCATGTTTTGGAGCAGGCCCATCTTGGACACTATGCTTTCACCAAGGAAGTGAGATCTGACCAGCCACAAACCAGCCAAAAGAGTATGGTAGATACTTGATCAGCTAGATGAAAATATAACAGAATGGATTTAGCTCACTGCTCTGTTTTATCCAACTGAGTCTTTGACCAGCAATTGGTGCATAATTATTACAGCAAAAGTAAGAAATGAAACTGTAGCAATTATGTAAATGAATGTGTTGGCCTCTTAATACCTGTTACTAGTGAACTTCCTGTGAGGAAGTTAGTTTTTTGTTTTGATGAAATGCTTTTGTTTTTTAAATCTTAATTCTGCTGTCCACATCCTCCCAAAGTGTGCTTACTTCATTTGTTTAATTTAAATGAACCTTTCTCCTTGTATGTATGAGGTGACTTGGTGGGGTGGGGTGGGGTGGGTGGTTTTTGTTTTTGTGTTTTTTCTTTCTTAGGGCATCTGTAGGCCTCAAAGGACTTTTCCTTTAAGTCATATTCCTCAGAAATGTCAATCTTCCCTTGTTTTTCTTTTTTGTTTGTTTTTCTTAAAGAATATTTTCAAAGCTTAAATTTGTATATTAATTTAGGACTTTATTTAGAAGTATAGGCTGTCGTTGTCGGCAGCAGTATATTCTGAAATGTCTCATAGATATATATTTTTGAATAAAGATGGTGTTGAACAACATCGTGTGATTTTTCTTTTTAACATACCCTGTTACTGAAAACAGTGCTTTTCTTTGTAAGCAGTGGGTGATTAGCAATCACCAATAGAGAATGTGCTATCTGCACAGAATTTTGTCCCTTGGGAGTTTTTGTGACTGTTAGTGGCACATAAATACTCAGCACTTACACATTATTTTCTGGTTCTTTCCAGGGGCTTAATGAGCTTAAATTAGCCAGTGCATACAGGACCCATGAGCGGTGCCGCCATAGTTCTACCCTCACTGTACGGAAGTGGGAACTGATGGAGAGAGGCTGAATGACTGTTCCCCAATACTTCACAGCCAGTCTCTGACAGATGAAAATTTGGAAGTTCTTTGATTTTAGCACCTTTGTTCATACCAGTAGGCCTCCTGAGAGCTATTTGATTTTGGCAGTACAGGGGAAAGCCACTCTGAACAATAGAAAGATGAAAAATGTGAGATAATTGCAAACCCAAGTGGTATCTCTCTTAACAGTCATAGCTTTCCTTTCTCCTTTTTGCTTGTACATTCAGTGAAAGCTTATTGACTGTGTATTGCTGGCTAAAGCTCTCCAAATAACAGAAAAAATGGTTGGATTTAGGTCTTTTTGAAGCAAGTGATAAGCTTGGAAGGATCATAAACCGGTCCACTGGGTAATGGCAGCATCTGCCAGAAGAAGTGCGGTTATCTGTTTGTCTTACGGTGCAAAAACCTTTGTAGTAGGTGTGGTTCGTCAAGACTGCAACCCAAATAAGTCCAATATTAGGAAAATTGAGACCGCATTACCCAAGTTCTGTCTTAAAATATAGAAGTTGAATGTTACATGTGAATCTCAAGAGCCAAGATCTCCTCTGTGTCCCCAGGTTTCATGGCCTAGTTAATTTCTTCACTCCTACCTATAAATAGTAAGTCCATGATTCTTCTGGTTTAATTGGCACTTCAGGCTACAAAATGACTTTGAGGTCCTCGGAGCTCAAGACGGAGCTACCCAAGAGTTCATGAATCTGTCAAAATGCTTACCCTTTGTGATTAGAGCCATTAACTCTCTGTGTGACCTTCCTGGGCAAGGTATTTTCCTCTCTGGGCCTCAGTTTTCTTTTCCTTTTTTTTTTTCTTCTTTTCGAGACGCTCTTAACTTTTGCCCAGGCTGGTGCAACCTTAGCTCACTGCAGCCTCAAACTCCTGGGCTCAAGCGATCCTCCCACCTCAGCCTCCTAAGTAGCTAGGACTATAGGCATCCACCACCATGCCTGGTCCATTTTTATTAATTTTTTTTTTTTGAGACAGAGTTTTACTCTTATTGCCCAGGTGGAGTGCAATGGCATGATCTCGGCTCACTGCAACCTCCACCTCCCGGGTTCAAGCGATTCACCTGCCTCAGCCTCCCGAGTAGCTAGGATTACAGGCGTGTGCCACCACGCCCAGCTAATTTTGTATTTTCAGTAGAGACAGGGTTTCTCCGTGTTGGTCAGGCTGGTCTTAAACTCCCAACCTGAGGATCCACCCACCTTAGCCTCCCAAAGTGCTGGGGTAACAGGCGTGAGCCACCGCGCCTGGCTGCCTGGCCAATTTTTTTCTTTTCTTGACTTTTCTATTTTGGAGATAGGGTCTCGCTATGTTGTCCAGGCTGGTCTCGAATTCTTGGGCTCAAGCAGTTGTCCCACCTTGACCTCCCAAAGTGCTAGGATGACAGGCATGAGCCATCACTGCCAGCCTCAGTTTTCTTATTCCTGGGCTTGCTGCGAGCCCTAAAAGCGTAGGATTGTTGTGCTTCATAAGAAGCATACAGGACTGAAGTCTCTGAGAACTCTGGATGGTTATCCTGGGCTCGCATACTATTTGTTAGAGAAATGAATAGTATCACCACTGTGCTGTGTACACATAGGAAACCCTGGAGACCGCAGTCTGTAAAGATCAGGACACAGGAGACAGCACCACGACCGGGAAGATGGGAGTAAACGCAGTAGTTCACTGCACAAAATTCGTGTCTGGTTTATTAGGGATCTTTAAGAAAAAGCCATTTGCTAGCATGATTTCCTCTTTTACTTTCTCCTGGAATAATTCATCTGGCTAAAGCTCATCTCTCACTGCCACCTCTGTAGGATTTTCCATTTAGAAATCATGCTTCCGCTCTGAGGCACAGATTCAATTAAGAAAACATTATTCTCCTGTACAGTAGGTTGGGATTCATACAGCTTTATGTAGTGTTGAAAGCCCAGTGTGTTGAATTTTTTTAGACTCTGAAACAGTTATTTTGCATTAAAAATTCATTTCTACCATTGGTTTGATAAATATTAAAATTAGCAGCAGGAAACCATTTATCTAGTATTTTTTGTGAATAAGAGGCAGCTGTGGTGAGTGATAATTCATATCTTCTCATCTCACTGTGATGACCTTGGACAAGTCACTCAGCCCTTGGGGACCTCAGCTGCTGCTTACAGGAAATGAGTAGGGTTGATTACATAACCTCTGAAGTCCTTTGCAGATCTGAAGTCCTGTCACTAGGTTTCAGAATGTTTCTTCCTACTGAGAATCTTAATAAACTCAGTACCTGAATAATGTCCTCCATAGATTTTAAAATACCAGCTATCTACAAATTCTTAGTTATGAAATAAAGCAGTTACAAACCTGTTAATAACTGAGATGTCTGTAAAAAGGGCCTAGTGCTTTGGTACAAATTTGGGGCTCAGTGGTGGCTGTTACTGTGTTAAATAACGAATGCAGGTATTTATAAACACATGTAACAAGATTAAAATAGATGTTTGCTGGAAGGAGTAATAGAGACCACACGCCTAGACCATCTGCAGCACTTACAAGAGAGTGGTCAAAAACCTGTCCTCCTCAACCTCCCTCACCCACATTGAGGGTATGGAAAGAGTCAGGAGTTAAGGGGTAAAGGAAGAGGATTTGGAGTGAGAATTCTTTGAAAAGAGCCATTGGTGTGTTTGGCGTCTCCCTAGTGGGAGCAGTGGGTACCACTTACACACTTTTATCTCAAGGCTAGCGGAAAGGGCCTCCATGGAGCTTAGTGTGTGTCCCTGATCTGGTGGATTAGATGGACGCCTGTGTGGAAAAATCTAAAGGATGAGATGCTGCTGCTGGCCAAGTGTTTGATGAAGAAGCAAGGGAGAAGCTGGGTGCAGCCTCCACTCCTAGAGTTCGTCAGGGCAGAGGATGCACGTAGAACTGGCCTGCATCGTGGGGTGACACAGCCTGAGCAAGAGGCCAGGGTTTTCAAGGAGGTGAACTTCAGACTTGCCATGCTGAGGAAGGAGTAGAGAGCAAAGAGCCAGGGAGAAAGCCTCACCCCAAAAGACCCTAGGTGATGGGAGATGAGGATGGGAGACTGGGGGAAGGGAGGAGAGGAGCCACTCCAGGGAGCGTCTGAAGAGCCCGTGGGGGAAGGAAGCTGTTAACCCTTTCCCCAGCAGCTCCCAGGCACCACCACCACACTGCAAGTAAGGACTGTCTCTTGCTGCTTCACTCCTACTGCTCTGTCCCTGCAAGGGTCAGAAACAGTAAACAAGGGAGGCCTCCCTTTCCTGATGCTGGCCTCCCGCCCCCAGCAGACCCACATGATAGGCTGTTTTGATTATAACATGGAACTGCACATTTACAGCTCTGAAATGAGACTGCACTGTAAGTGTGACTACAGGAATTTTTTTTTTTGAGACGGTGTCTTGCTCTGTCACCTAGGCTGGAGTGCAGTGGCGCGATGCACGATCTTGGCTCTCTGCAACCTCTGCCTCTCTGGTTCAAGCAATTCTCCCTCACCCAGCCTCTGGTGTAGCTGGGATTACGGGTGTACACCACCATGTCTGGCTAACTTTTGTATTTTTAGTAGAGGTGGGATTTCACCATGTTGGTTAGGCTGGACTCGAACTCCTGACCTTGTGATCTGCCTGCCTCGGCCTCTTAAAGTGCTGGGATTACAAGCATGAGCCACCAGGCCTGGCCAGGAATTTTTTAAAATAAAAATGACTAGAGAAGTTATGGAGGCCTGGGTTTTTCTTTGAGAGTTAGAGGATACATTAGCCCCACACGTTGGATTTCAAGGGCCGCTAGAGACAAAGTTGCTTTGTGATTGCAGTTCCCCAGTCCTGCTTGTGGACTGTGGTGGTTACACACATATGATTCATTTTAGGACCTTTCATTCTTGGTTCACCTTTCCATTTTTGTTACTTAAAAAGTTCATTTCCACAACCTCAGTTTGTTCATTAATTTGTGAATTCATAATCCTATATATATGTGAACGTGTTTTTCAAAAGTGGTAAAATACATATAACATAAGTTTACTATTTTAGCTGGGCACGGTGGCTCACGCCTGTAATCCCAGCACTTTGGGAGGCCAAGGCAGGTGGATCATCTGAGGTCAGGAGTTCGAGACCAGCCTGGCCAACATGGTGAAACCCCCGTCTCTACTAAAAATACAAAAATTAGCTGGGCGTGGTGGTGTGCATCTGTCGTTCCAGCTACTTGGGAGGCTGAGGCAGGAGAACTGAACCTGGGAGGCTGAGGTTGCAGTGAGCCAAGACTGTGCCATTGCACTCCAGCCTGCGTGACAGAGCAAGACTCCATCTCCAAAAAAAAAAAAAAATTACTCTTTTAAAGTGTACAATTCAGTGGCATTTAGCAAATCTGTGACGTGCAACTGTCACCATGGTGTAGTTCCAGAACATTCTCATCCCCCTAACAGGAAACCCTGTACACAGTAAGCAGTCACTCTCGTTATCCCCTACTCCCAGGACCTGGCAACTAATCTGCTTTCTATCCCTATGAAATTGCCTGTTTGGATATTTAATCTAAATGGAATCACGCAATATAGGACCTTTTGTGCCTGGCTGCTTGCATTTAGCATAATGTTTTTAAGCTTGGTTCATCTATGTTGTAGCATATATTAGAATGTCATTCCTTGCTATGGTTGAATAATATTCTATTGTATGGATATGCCACATTTTATTTATCCATTAGTTGATGCACAATTGGGTTGCTTCTACCTCTTCTCTACCCCAGTCGGGCTGCTGAAAACATTCACATACAAGTTTTGGGTTGAACACCCGTCTTCAGTTCTGTTGGGTATATACCTAAGAGTGCCATTGCAGGGTCACGTAGTAATTCTACATTTCGCTTATTGAGGAACCACCAAATGTTTTTCCAGACTGGCTGCACCATTTTACATTTCCACCAATGATGTATGAGCCTTCCAGTTTCTGCACATCCTCCCTGTATTAGGGTTCTCCAGAAAAACATACATAGAGAAAGGAGAAAAATTATTTTAAGGAATTGGCTCACACAATTGTGGAGGTTTGGCAAATCCCAAGTCGGTTGGGGTCATCTGGCAGCTGGAGACCTAGGCAAGAGTTGCAGTTCAAAGGCAATCTGCTGGCAAAATCCCTTCCTGCTTAGTGGAAGGTCAGTCTTTGTTCTATTAGAGCCTTCAGCTAATTGGCTGAGGCCCACTCAGATTAGGGAGGATAATTTGCTTTACTCTAGATTTAGCAAGTTAAATGTTAATCTCATCCCCAAAATGTCTTCACAGAAACATCCAGAATAACATTTGACCAACTATCTGGGCTCCATGGCCCAGCCAAGTTGACATGTCAAATAAAATAAAATAAAATAAAACACTTGCCAAAACTTATTTTTCATTTAAAAAATTATAGCTCTATTAGTGTTCAAGGGTTCGATTAAAAAACACCACCAACTGGGTAGTTTAAAACAAGAGAAGTTCACTGTCTCCCAGTTCTGGAAACCAGAAATCCAGAATCGAGGTGTTTGCAGGGCCACGCTTCCCCTGAAGCCTCTAGAAGAGGATATTTTCTTGCCTTTTTCAGATCCTGGTAGCTCCAATCATTTCTTGGTTTGTGGTAACGTAACTATAACCTCTGCCTCCGTCTTCCTACGTGTTTCTCCCCTATCTTTCTCCCCTATGTTTCTATGTCCAGATTTTTCTTCCTTTAAGGACACCAGTGATATTGGATTAAGGGCCACCTTAATAACTTCATCTTAACTTGATTAAATCTGCAAAGACCCTATTTCCAAATAAGGGTCACATTTACCGATGCTGGGAGTTAGGACTTCACTATATTTTGAGGGGGTGGGAAACACAATTGAAGCCGTAACAATAGCCATCCTATTAGGCATGAAGTGGCATGAAGTGGTTTTGATTTGCATTTTTCTAATGGCATTGAGCATCTTGTCATGTTGGCCATGACAACATGGCCAAATGGCTTGTTGGCCATTTGAATATCTTCTTTGGAGAAATGTCTATTCAAGTCGTCTGCCCATTTTTGAATTGAGTTGTCTTTTCTGTTGTTGAGTTACACACATTCTTTAAATATTCTGGATACTAGACCCTTAATCAGATACATGATTTTCAAAGATTTTCTCCCACCCTGTGTGTTGTCTTTTCATTCTCTTGATAGTGTCCTTTGATATACATAAGGTTTTAATTTTGATGAATTCCAATTTATTTTTTGTTTTGCTTGTTCTGGGGTCATATCTAAGTAAACACTGCCAAATCCAAGATCATGAAGATTTAGTCCTAGGATTTTATACTTTTAGCTCTTACATTTAGGTCTTTGATCCATTATGAGTTCATTTGTACAATCCCACTACTAATCAGCATGAGAGTTTTGACCCGCTCCATTTCTGACCGGGGCCGGTTCACTCCTCCTTAGGCAACCTGTTGGTCCCCTGCTCCCAGGAGTTTGCCATATTGATGCCAAACTTATTGCAGGCACCTAAACAGCATAGCACACTACAGCCCAGAATCCCTGGGCTCAAGTGATCCTCCCACCTCAGCCTTCTGCATAGCTGGGACCGCAAGTGTGCACCACCATGTCCAGCCAAACACAATTTTCTTAAAAGTCTCTACCAATCTTTAATAAAGTCATCATCTATTATTTAAGTTAGAGACTTTCATTCTTACCTATGAAGGAGTAAATGCTATGGAAATTGCCCTCTACCATAAACAATTATAAGAGCAGACAAAATATATAAAACAGGTGTTGCAGGCATTGGACAATAGGAAACACAGAACTGTAAATCCCTGAGAGAAGGAAAACAAACAGAGAGAATGCTATGATTGGCCTACCTTACTTATTCAGGGCACTTCCAGTATACAGCACAAAGATAGGGAACCACAGATCCACTGTATCACTGAATTGAGAAGATAGAAATCAGAGTTCAGGAAGGCTAGAAGTCAGAGTTGAGGTGGCTAGAACTTGCAGGGAAAAATAACAGGAAGTATCTGAACAGAGACAGAGCTCAGGAGCTCTGCAGAGGGTCCCTTGACCCTTAAGTGAGTTCCAGTCAGTACATGTGTGGGATGAAACAGCATGAGATCAAACAGAAAGCAATAGACCAGATAATTCCCAGAGCTCAAACAAGTCTGGGAATAGTTGAGGTTTATACTAACTAGAGTAGAGAGACCTTGTAATACAGAGAGCATTGATAGAATCCTCAGAAAGACTATGCTTTTGTAGTAGGGCTAAATTTTCCCTAGAGTAATGCTGCTCACAGCTTGCCATAAAAAAATAGCTTAATAGTAGACCTTTAATAGATCCACAGGTAACTTAACTGCATGGCAGAACAAAGCCTAACCCTGTTTAAACCTAGCACTCTAGGTTTTGTTGTATTTCTTTAAATATATAACAATGTGAAATTCACTGTTTATCATCCAACAAAAAAAATCACCAGGCATGCAGAAAGGTAGAAAATTATGGTCCAGAGCTAGGAGAAAAATAATAGATCCAGAACGACACAGATGATTGAATTAGCTGACAAAAGCCGTAAGATTTGTTAAGTGTGGAAGGTAGAATGTGATAAGGTAACAAGTAAACTAAAATGTGTAAAACAACCCCTAAAATAACAAAATGAAGAGTTTTAACTAAGGAGCCAACAAAGGAGATGCAATGAAATTGTAAAAATTATTCAGTTATTCCAAAAGATGACAGGAAACATGAAAATGACCAGAGAACAGAGGAGACAAATAGAAAATAAATAGTAAGATGATAGACTAAAACCTAATCATACCAGTAATTACATTAAATGTAAATGGTCTAAATATCTCAATTAAAAGGCAGAGATACATTGGATTTTTTTAAAAAGGTAAGACCAAGTGTATGTTGCCTACAAGAAACAAACTTTAAATGTGAAGACACAAATAGTTTAAAAGTAAATGGATGAAAAGATATATTATACCTACACTAGACAAAAGGAAAGCTAAATAATAATGTCAGGCAAACTAGATTTCAAAGAAAAGAATACTATCAGGGATAGAGGAGGTCATTGCACAATAATAAAGGGGTTAATTAAGGGGTCACAATAATCTTAAACACTTATGCATTTAATAACAGAGCTTTAAAATATATAATGGAAAAGCTGATGAAACCACAAAGAAAATGGACAAATATACAATTATAGTGGATATCTCAATACCCTTCTCTCACTAATTGATAGAATAATGATATGGACTAAATGTTTGTGTCCTCCCTCCTTTCCAAAAATTATATGTTGAAACCCTAATCCTCAATATGGTGGTATTTGGAGATGGGGTCTTTGGGAGGAATGAGATAATGAGGTTGAAGCCCTCATCATGGGATTACTGCCCTTATAAGAAGAAACACAAGAGAATTTGCTCCCTCTCTCTCTGTCCTCATCCTGTGAGGACACAGAAAGGTGGCTTGTCTATGAGCCATGAAGTGGGCTCTCATCACAACCCAATCATGTTAACACTCTGCTCTCAGAATTCCAGCCTCCGTAACTGTGAAAAATAAATGTTATTGTTTATGCCATCCTGTCTGTGGTATTTGTTACAGCAGCCTGAGCAGACTAACACCAATAAGTAGGCACAAAGTCAGGATGATAGTAGACTTGTACAACACCAGTAACCTTAACCTCATTGGCATTTCTAGAGCATTCATCCTAACAACAGCAAAATACAAATTCTTCTCAAGTGTACAAGTAAGATTTACCAATATTAGCCACATTCTAGGCCATAAAACAATAAATTCAAAAGTTCTCTATCAGATCTCATGAGACTTAAAAAAAAGAAAAAGAAAAAAGTTCTCTAGCAAGCTGACTAAATTTTTATTTCAAAAAATTTTTAATGGATTCAAGTCATAGAAAGTACATTTGCTGACCACAGTGAAATTAAAATTAAAATCAATCCTGAAAAGATCCCCAGAAAATCCCCAAATATCTGGAAACTAAGTAACATGCTTCCAAATAAAATATGGATAAAAAATAAATCAAAAGGGAAATCAGAATGTATTTTGAACAGAATGAAAATTAAAACACAACATATCAGAATTTATGGGAAACAACAAACTAGGAATGGAAGAGAATTGCTCCAACCTAATAAATATCATCTATGGACTACTCATAGCTGACAACATACTTAATGATGAAAAACTACAAAATTTCCCTGCTAAGATCAGGCACAGGCCAGGCACAGTGGCTGATATCTATAATCCCAGTGCTTTGAGAGGCTGAGGTGGGAAGACTGCTTGAGGCCTAGAGTTTGACACCAGCCTAGGCAGCATAAATGAGACCCTGTCTCCTAAAAACTGAAAAAAAGGGAAAAAAATCAGGAACAAGACAAAGATGTCTTTTCTCCATTTCTATTCAACATTGTACTGGATGTTCTGATGAGGGCAATCAGGCAGGAAAATGAAATAAAAGACATTCAGACTGGAAAGAAAGAAGTAAAACTATTGATACTCACAGGTGACATCATCTTGTATACAGCAAATCCTAAAGAATACACTAAAAAATTTCTAGAACTAATAAGTTCAGCAAGGTGGCAGGATAAAAGACCAACATACAAAAAAATTAATCGTATTTCTAAACACTAGCAATGAACTATCCAAAAACAGAAAAAAAGGAAAAATAGAATTAAGACGATTTCATTTTCAACAGCATCAGAAACAATAAAATAATTATGAATAAATTCAACAATAGATATGCAAAAGTCGTATTCTGAAAATAACAAACATTGTTGAAAGAAAAGAAGACCTAATAAAGAGAAAGACATCTCATGTTTGTGGATTGAAAAACATTATTATTAAGATGCCAATAAGGTCAAGCAGGGTGGCTCACGCCTGTATTCCCAGCACTTTGGGAGGCTGAGGCAGGTGGATCACCTGAGGTCGGGAGTTTGAGACCAGCCTGGCCAACAGAGTGAAACCCCATCTGTACTAAAAAAATACAAAAGTTAGTCGAGTGTGGTGGTGGGCACCTGTAATCCCAGCTACTCAAGAGGCTGAGCCAGGGGAATCCCTTGAACCTGGGAGGCAGAGGTTGCAGTGAGCTGAGATCACACCACTGCACTCCAGCCTGGGCAACAAGAGTGAAACTCCATCTCAAGACAAAATTAATTAATTAATTTAATGAGTCACTAAGGATTGCTTATCAATTGTGGGCAAATGGGTTCTGCTTATGTGTTTGAAAAGTTCTTTTATTTATTTATCTATTATTATTATTTTTGAGACAGAGTCTTACTCTGTCACCCAGGCTGGAGTGCGGTGGCACGATCTCGGCTCGCTGCAACCTCTGCCTCCCAGGTTCAAGCGATTCTTCTGCCTCAGCCTCTCCAGTAGCTGGGTTACAGGCATGTGCCACCACGCCTGGCTAATTTTTGTATTTTTAGTAGAGACGGGGTTTTACCATATTGGCCAGGCTGGTCTCGAACTGCTGACCTCATGATCCACCTGCCTCGGCCTCCCAAAGTGCTGGGATTACAGGCGTGAGCCACCCCACCCAGCCTTATTTATTATTTTCTTGAGACAGGATCTCACTGTGCCACCCAGGCTGGAGTGCAGTGGCGCAATCATAGCTCACAGCAGTCTTGAACTTGTAGGCTCAAGCCACCACTCCTGGCTAATTTTTAATTTTTTTTTTTTTTTTTGTGGAGATAGATAGGCTTTCACTACAAAATTAAAAATTTCACTAATTTTTATTTTTATTTTTTTGTAGAGAGAGGCTTTTTTTGTAGAGATAGCCTGTTGCCCAGGCTAGTCTTGAACTCCTGGCCTCCAGCAACCCTCCCACCTCCACCTCCCAAAGTGCTGGGATTACAAGTGTGAGCCACCGCACTTGGCCTGAGAAGTTCTTGTAAATAGGTTCAGGAGAGCCTGGCTTGTTTCTGGTGATGTGCCTTTCCCATAACTAGTGCACGAGTCAGCAAACTGCACTTGGCCGGTTCTTGTAAATAAAGTTTTCCTAGAACACAGCCCCACCTATCTGTTTCTGTGTTGTTCGTGGCTACTTTTGCCATACAACAGCAGAGCTGAGTGTTAGAGACAAAGGCTGGCTGGTGGCCCACAACCTCTAAAATATTTTGAGTACGTGACACCTGTTCCCACCTCCAGGGGAAGTAGTCCCACTGCGCAGATGAGAGCACAGCATACTGATGCCTGCCAGTAGGCGCGGCAGTCCGAGAATGTCAGCCCACTGCATGGTTTGCAGGTGCTGGGGTTCCAAGAAAGCCACTTGCACAGGCACTGGATGGCACAATGCTTTATTCACCTGGAGAAGAGACACAACAAGATCAGCCTCAGTAGTGAGCCTCCGTCCCCCATGGCCAGCGGGTCTCGCTCGGAAGTCAGTGCTCACTATTGCACTTTTGCAGCCCCCCTTTTGTGCTGCAGGTGAGGGACTCTGTTCCCTCTCTGCCAGGAACTCACATAGCAGTGGGCTGGTCAGCTGTCATGTGAAACCTGTGTCTAAGCAGACTAAAGAAGTACACATCAGCCAAGCGTGGTGGCTCATGCCTGTAATCCCAGAGCTTTGGGAGGCCAAGATGAGCGGATTACCTGAGGTCAGGAGTTTGAGACCAGCCTGAGGTGAAACCCTGTCTCTACTTAAAAACAATAAAAATAAAAAATGAGCCAGCATGGTGGCAGGTACCTGCTATAATCCCAGCACTTTGGGAGGCTGAGGCGGGCACATCACTTGAGGTCCGGAGTTTGAGACCAGCCCAGCCAAGATGGTGAAACCCCATCTCTACTGAAAATACAAAAATTAGCCAGATGTGGTGGTGGGTGGCTGTAACCCTGGCTACTTAGGAGGCCAAGTTAGGAGAATCGCTTGAACCCAGGAGATGGAGGTTGCAGCGTGCCGAGATCGTGCCACTGCACTCCAGCCTGGGTGACAGTTCAAGACTCTGTCTGGAAAAAAAAAAAAAAAAAAGAAGAGGAAGTACACATCAATCACAGAACAGGAAGAGACATTTCCAAGAGAGGTGATATACCCAGCATGGGCACGCTCTTATGCAACCACACAAGGGCCAGCAGGCTATGTCTGCCTTTCCCAACTTTACTATCTGCCCCCTTACAAGAGAGAGTTTGCCCATCTCCAGATTAATGTGATATGCACTTCAGCCCAGCAGAGCCCGTGATGGCTTCTGAATGCTTGGGCTCTGAATTCATGCGGTTTCTGTGTATTTCCTAACATGAGCTCTTTCAAACTCTCAGATGCTTAGGTTGGGCAGTTCTCCTCTCCTTGGCCCCGGGGCCCACTGTGTCACTGTGGCCTGTCGGATCTGCATCCGGGCTCAGAGCCAGGTTACATGCATTCTGCTTCCCTGGATAGGATCGCTGTGACGTCGCTACCCTGGAGGATTTGTTTCTACTTCAATTAAATCAGATTAGTCCACTCATATGCTCTTGTCTTGAGCAAAGAGCTCCGAATTTGGAACCCAGTTGAAGTCCTAACTCCATTACTGCAGAACTGGGTGACTTGGGAAAAATCACTTCTTGGCATGAGGCTGACGTATCAGGAAGGCATAAGCATTTCCAGATCTCCCTGGACACCTCCTCCCCATGTTTAATGTGAAGCACTGCAGTGAGAGGCAGCACTGGGATGCTTGGAGGCAGCAGCTCCAGACCCCAACGGTCCGAGTTCAAGTCTGAAACTCATGACCTAACCTGCTCTTTGGCCAAGTGATTTCACTTCCCTGTGTCTTGGTTTCATCATCTGTACACTGGGAAGGACAATCATAGGCTCTGTCTCATAAGGTTATGGGGACTTCATGAACTGCTGTTGTCCAAGTAACAAGCTACCTGTCTGCCAAATCAATACAAGTTGTTTGCTGATACAGAACAATCCGTGCAAACTCAGAGAGTGAGAGCCTGAGATGGGGCACAGCTGGACACAATCTGGAGGTCCTGGAATATGAACTGTGTCCTTTTAAGGTCACAGCTGTTGTAAGAAGATGCTGGAAAAGGACCCTGGCCAATTGCAGGAGGGTGGCCAGGCCTCAAAGCCCAGTCCCTTCAGGAAGAAGTGGGTAATGGGGAAGAGTTTAGCCTCTGGGGGAAGAAAAAGCAGGAACAATGGAGCTCAATGGCTGTGGGTGAAGATAGGCCGTAAAAATGGTTCTTGCCTTGAGGATAAAGCTGGGGCAAGAGACGGATGTCCCAGTGGGGAGGGCTTCTGCCCTGTGACCAGGAAGACGCCTTGCCCCCACCGAGGCTGGCTGACCCTTCTTGGCTGGGGTGCTGTAAGGAGCTTCTTGGTTAAAGTGCGGATGGGATGAGATGAAGCATACAAGACCCCTTCCAGATCCAGCAGTCCAGAGTAACATTTCTGTTGGCTTTGAGATTGGACTGTTGATAAGTGTGCTAGGAACAAAGCCATTGCTATTTTAACATTCCAAACTTTGAAGCTTGCCAGAAACTTTATAAAGAGTGTCTGCTCAGATCTCCCAGGCTGCCTCCTGATGAAGTGCTCAGTGGCCTGACATCGCTGTGAGATTCTCCCTGCTTCCTCTCATGGATTTTGACACAGGGATGGTGATGACAGCTCCTGGCAAGGTCAGGAGTCAGTTCTGCCTGGCATGTCATGGAAAAGCAATTTATCTGCGAGCTGTCATTGCTTAAGAACCCAAAGTAGGTAGGACCTCCAGGCCCTCTTTTGATATTTGCCATGATTGCCTTTGAAACCTCAAAAAGGCCATCCAGACCTGGCCCCTAGTTTACCCGGAGCGCAGTGCTGTCCTGGACTTCATCTGAATGGCCTGGAAGTCTGTAAAGTCATTCTTAGTGGTGGTTTTCTTGTCTCCTCAGCCAAAACAAGCACAGAGAGTTCTGCTTATGAGGCAATAAAGTTTATTAGGCTCTGGGATTACATTATAGCATGACCTGTTAGACACGGTTTCAGATACGCCGTGGTTCCAGTCAAGCTCTCCCCACCACCATCTACATGGCTGACAATGGAACAGACTGGGTGTGAACTCCTGGTCCCTGGAGGCAGCAAATGAAGCCTGTGCAGCCACTTATCTGGGAAGTAGCTTATAGAGGGGATTCTGCAAACTCAAAGAGAGGAGGGGCTGCAAACTCCAATGCCTACAAAGGCTGAGAAGGCAGTGAGGAAGAGGGAATTTGGCCCGCTTGGACAGGAGAGACAGGTGGTGTGCCTGCCTCCGTGGCCCGCCACTGCCATGTTCAGCCAGGTGTTGGCATGCTGAATTGCACCTCCAGATTGTCCGATTTTTCTAACAGGAAGCTGGAAACCTAGGTTTGTATGTCAGAATCTCTCGAATTTAAATGTTGGAAACTAATTTGGATCTTTTTGGAACACCAGTTGGCTACTTTTTTTTTTTTTTGAGACAGAGTCTTGCTCTTGTCGCCCAGGCTGGAGTGCAGTGGCACAATCTCGGCTCACTGCAACCTCCGCCCCCTGGGTTCAAGCAATTCTCGCTCCTCAGCCTCCCGAGTAGCTGGGATTACAGGCGCCCGCCACCATGCCTGGCTAATTTTTGTATTTCTAGTAGAGATGGGGTTTCGCTATGTTGGCCAGGCTGGTCTCTAACTCCTGACCTTGTGATCCTCTTGCCTCGGCCTCCCAAAGTACTGGCATTGCAGGTGTGAGCCACTGCGCCCGGTCCAGTTTGCCACTTTTGCAAGTACAGTTACTCTCTGCTGAGTATCTAGAGCAGGAGTCTGCGTAGCTGCCCAGGTCTCAGTAAGAACTCCTTGTTCTGAGAAGAATCTGTTAGCCTTAGGTCAGAGCCTATAGCTTTCTTCAAGTTCATCCTGGCTTGCCACCCGCAGCCTTGTGTGGAGACACTGGCCTGAGGGTGAAGGGGCCTTGGTTGTGGTTGCAGCCCTGCCACTGAGGGATGACCTGTGTGACCTCAGGAAAGTCTCTGTCTCTCTCTGGCCTCAGTTACCCCTTCTGGAATTAGCCTAGAGTGTCTCTGGCCCCTGCCAGCTCCACCAGTCTAGGCTTCCACCTGGGAGAAACCCAAAGTGGAGCGTTTTCCAAGGCAGAGCTGGCTGTGGATTTGGGATGAATGATTGTTTTCTTTCTTTCCTTCCTTCCTTTTTTTTTTTTTTTTTTTTTTAATTTAAGAGACAGGGTCTCACTCTAGCCCAGGCTAGAGTGCAGTGGTGTGATGATAGCCCATTGTAACCACCAACTCCTGGGCTCAGGCAATCCTCTGGCCTTGGCTTCCTGAGTAGCTGGGACTACAGGTGTGCACCGTCATGCCCAGCTAATTTTCAAATTTTTTTGTAGAGATGGGGTCTTCCTATGTTGCCCAGGCTGGTCTCAAACTCTTGTCCTCAAGCAATTTTCCTGCCTCAGCCTCTCAAAGTGTTGAGATTATCAGCTTGAGCCACAGCACCTGGTGTATTTTCTAGACTGATTGTGCATCTTTGGGTATTTCCAAAACGGAGCAAATAACTTACCAGAAAAGAGGCTTCCCAGTGGCTTCCAGCCTTTGTGCCAATGGCTGATGGAGTGACCTATTAGCATGTGTCAAATGCCAGTGGCAAAGGTTAGCTGGTGACAGAAGGCAAATGGGGGCGTGTGACTGATGGAAAACAGCAGGTGAGGGTCACCCCAGAGGCCTGGCTTCTCAGCTCTGTCCTCACTGACTGCAGCCTGGGTCGTCTTTCCTGTCTCTGGACCTCAGTTTCCTCTTCTGAAAATGAAAGAATAAGTTTGGCTGGATGATTTCTGAGTCCCCTTTGAGTCCTAGAGTTCTGTGATTCTAACAAATTTATGTTTCGAAGTTGTAATTTTATCATCTGCACAAGGACTTAAATTTCTTTTCAATTCAACAGATGTTTCTCCTTCCTTCCTTCCTTCCTTCCTTCCTTCCTTCCTTCCTTCCCTCCCTCCCTCCTTCCTTCCTCTCTCTTTCTCTCTCTTTCTTTTCTCTTTCTCTCTCTCTTCCCTTCTTTCTTTCTCTTTCCCCTCCTCTCCTTTTCTTTTCCTTTCCTTTCTTTTCTTTCTTCTCACTCTGTCATCCAGGCTGCAGTGGCACGATCATAGCTCACTGTAACCCTGAACTCATACAGATGATCTTGGAGATGGATCTTCTAGGCCTGCCCACAGGTAGTGAGTGAGTTAGGAATTTGATTCTCCCCCAGCCAAGCCTAAAGATGCCCATCACCAAGCCCAACACTTTGATGGCAGCCTCATGAAAACCCTTGAGTCAGAACCACCCAGCAAAGCCACAGAAACGGAGAAACTGCTATTAGTTCCAGCTGCTACGTTTTTGGGTTATTAGTTCAGCAGCAATGGGTAATCAATGCAGCCCTTCTGCCACCAGCTGAGCCCTTGGGACTGGGCTGGGAAGGAAAGGGTTAACCCCAGAGCCAAGACTTCCAGGTGGGCAGCAAGGTTAATGCCTCCAGCGTGGGGGACCTTTCATTACAGAGTTACCCAGTGGTTCAGCCAACGTTCGGGTCTGCTGCCAGCTGGGCCTCAGCCCTCCTGTGGCGCCTGTCAGGGCAGGGGGCATTCTGTTGTGTGGGGTGGGGGAGACATTCTGGAAACTGACAGATTTATTAGCAGCTTTGCCTCCCTGCATCTGCCTTCAATGTACCAGCTGCTAGTAGAGCCGGCACAGCTGATCAGCCCGTGTCCCTGGCAGGGGTCAGGGCTCCCTCAACTCCTCAGCTCCTGGCCCTGCTGTGTGGACCCCACAGGTTTGGGGGTGCTGAGGAGCTCCCTTAAACCCCAGAGACTGCTGAGAAACCAGGCCTACATGCAACACGTGCCTCCTGGGTGATACGGCCCTGCCATTGCCGTCTCGTTTCATCCTCATGGTAACCCTCTCAAAGTGAGCGTGCCCACCAGCCCCATAGCTGCAGGAGGAAACTGAGGCCCGGGGTGTGCCGCTGGAAAGCACAGGGCTCTCTGACCCCAGGGTCTGCCTGATCATCCACTCTGCCTCCTTGGCTCCACCATGGGGAGCATGATGGATATGGTGCTTTGGTGGTGTGGGGCCGTTGCTTCGAGGAAGAAGGTGGGAGAATTGAGGAGGCAGGACTCCTGAACCCCCTACTCCCCACTCCACCGAAAGCAGCTCTGCTACTCTGTGCTGTGCCATTAGGGGATCAGGCACAGTTTTGTTTGGAAGATAGAGTTATAAAACCAAAACCAAAACCAAACTAAACCAGGTCACATGGTGTTTCACAAATGTGTGGTCTGAACACAGAATATTCCAGTCCCAAGTCCCCATACCGTGTGACCTGAAGAGCCAGTAATAGCCCCTCTCTCCTGGGGATTTACGGAGAATTCAGTGAAGTCAAACAGGCGAAGCCCAGAACACAAAGCCAGGCATGCAGTGGATGCTGAGTGTAGTGGTGGTGGCGTTTTCAAGGAAGGATTTGCTTTCATAAGAGGGGCCTGTGGTATGGAGAAAACATCCTCTAGGCCATAGGGTGCCTTTGGAGGCTTCTAACAGAGTGACCCCCCTCAAGTCTGTGTGTGTGGAGAGGCCTCCAGCCCAATGCCCACCACACGCCGAGCTGTGCTCTCTGCCAGAAAACTTGAAATAGGAAGATAAGCCTGGTGGGGCAGGGTTAGGGGAAAGGGAGGAGAAATAACCGTTGTGGGTTTTCTCTGAAAGCAGAGCCTAGGGGAGGTTGAATGGACAGTGATAAGATTAGGGATTGAGGTGGAGCCATAAATCCTGGTTCATTATCCCCCTAGGACCAGAGGGATCAGGTTGACTTTAAGAGGAGCCAAAGGAAAGAAGAGAGGCTGAGGTCGAGCATGGGGAAGGACTAGCCTCTCCCTCTGAGTCCACGTTCTTTCTCTGGCACCCCTGGAGGCAGCCCATCCTGTCCTTGCATGAACCCTTCCAGTAATAGGGAACTCACTGACGTGCGCAGTAACCGATGCTCGGAAGATTCGTCTCTGGATGTTCAAAAGAGCTTCCTGGCTGCCAAGTGCCAACCTTCCCCCCAGAAACTTGATTTAATAATTCGGTAAGTCTCTGGGCACCTACCATGTGCCCTGCCCTCATGAGGAGGGAGCAACATAGCATTGAGCAAGACAGAGTCCCTCCTCTCAAGGAGCTTAGGTTCAGCTGCAGGAAGGCAAATATTATACAATAACATCATGTAGTGCCAGGTGATAATAAGTGCTATGACAAAAATGAAAATAAAGTGACACGACATGGTGACTACCCTTGATAGGGTGGATGTGGGAAGTAAAAGTTCCTCTTCAAAGTTTCCATTCTTGTTAAAGTATAAATCCTAAATGTGTTAATAACTCTGTTAAGCCCTATCCTATGTAGCTGTTAAACATGCCTTGCTTACAGGCACGTAGTACACTCTATGTCCTTACCTTTGCCTACCAGATGAGAAGAAAACAAAACACACAAAAAAACCTATATTCTATGTCCTTGTACTTTAACCAAGATATCTGTGCCGGACGTGCTCATGGGCATGTCCCAGCTCAGAGCCTATGCCCCTTATCTGTTTAAAAAAGTTTTAAGTTGTTAGCCAATCAGATTTTAGTTTAGATTGTGAGGTCTGGCTCCAGCCAATGGAGATCAGACACAGCAGTAATGACAAGCCCAAATGCTTAAGGGATGAATATGTCTGCTTTTCCTTGTACTCTAGTGGCAAGATGGCCAGCAAGGGTACCCTTTCTGCAGTGCAGGAAGTCAACTTTGCTTTGCTGAGAGATCGTTTGTCTCAGTGCTGGTTTTTCTTCATGGCACCCAACATCTGTTTCCAACAGTGGACAAGGAAAGGCCTGAGACATTTAAGTGCAGACATGAAGACAAGAAGAAACTAGCTATGGCAGACTGTATCTTCCAAAGATGGCTTCAACAGTATCTTCCATCACACCCGCTCTTATGCAGTGGGATTCAGCACTCCTTCAGCAAGACATAGAGTCTGTTTCTGCAGCCTTGACTCTGGGTGGGACCTGTGATGGCTTTGACCAATAGAATAAGGCCAGAGTGATGCTGTGATTTCTGTATGTAACTTTTATCTACTCCAGTAGCTTTTGCTTTTGGGTTCTTGGGACTGTGTTTTTTAGATCACTTCCTCTTGGAATCCAGCTGCCATGCTGGGAGAATTCTAAGCCACATGCAGTGGCCAACCATGTAACTGAGCTCTCAGTTTTTTGTGCCATTTCTCTTTAATTAATCTTCATGAATCTTCATCTTTTAACTGGAGCATTTGGTTTTTTGATATTTAATATAATTTATCAATGTATATGGGTGCAAATCTGTTAGCTTATTTTGTGATTCCTACCCTCCCCTCCCTTCCCCTCCCTCCATTCCCCTTCCCTTCCCTTTCCTTCCCTTCCCTTCCCCTCCCTTCCCCTCCCTTCTCCTCCCTCCCTTCCCTTTCCCTTCCCTTTCCTTTCCTTCCCTTCCCTCTCCTCCCTTCCTTTCCTTTCCCCTCCCTCCCTTCCCCTTCCCCTTCCCTTCCCTCCCCTTCCCTCCCCTCCCTTTCCTTCTCCCTTCCCTTCCCTTTCCCTTCCCCTTCCCCTCCCTTCCTCTCCCTTCCCGTCTCCCTTCCCTTCCCTTTCCCTTCCCTTCCCCTTCCCCTCCCTTCCCCTCCCTTTCCTTTCCCTTCCCTTCCCCTTCCCTTCCCTTCCCTCCCTCCCTTCCTTCCCTCCTTCCTTCTCCCACCTCCCTCCCTCCCTCCCTCCC
>CAUYLG010000501.1:0-29747 GCA_963573385.1 Cacajao melanocephalus
CACTGTCAAGGCTGAGAACGGGAAGCTTGTCATCAATGGAAATCCCATCACCATCTTCCAGGAGTGAGTGGAAGACAGAACGGAAGAAATGTGCTTTGGGGAGGCAGCTAGAATGGTGTGCTCCCCTTGGGTATATGGTAATCTCATGTCTCTCAATACGGTCTTGTCCCTGTCTCCCCCCACCCCCACAGGCGAGATCCCTCCAAAATCAAGTGGGGCGATGCTGGGGCTGAGTACGTGGTGGAGTCCACTGGCGTCTTCACCACCATGGAGAAGGCTGGGGTGAGTGCACGAGGGCCCGCGGGAGGGGAGGCTGACTCAGCCCTGCAGAGGCAGAACCCAGGTTTGTAACTGTCTGTCTACTTTCTCTGCTGTAGGCTCACTTGCAGGGGGGAGCCAAAAGGGTCATCATCTCTGCCCCCTCTGCTGATGCCCCCATGTTCGTGATGGGCGTGAACCATGAGAAGTATGACAACAGCCTCAAGATCGTCAGGTGAGGAAGGCAGGGCTAGTGGAGAAGCAGCCAGCCTGGCACCCTGTGGACGTGCTCCCCTAATTTGCCCCTCCTCCCTCTTTGCAGCAATGCCTCCTGCACCACCAACTGCTTAGCACCCTTGGCCAAGGTCATCCATGACAACTTTGGTATCGTGGAAGGACTCATGGTATGAGATGCCGAATGGGACTGATGCTTCTGCCTTTTTCATCCAGAATTGGCTCTTCCCTGCCGGGGCATACAACCCTAGGGGTTGGGGGGGTTCTGGGGACTGGCTGTCCCATAATTTCCATCCAAGGTGGGGAGGGAGGTAGAGGGGTGATGTGGGGAGCGCTCTGCAGGGCCTCATTCCCTCCTCTTCCAGACCACCGTCCACGCCATCACTGCCACCCAGAAGACTGTGGATGGCCCCTCCGGGAAACTGTGGCGTGATGGCCGCGGGGCTCTCCAGAACATCATCCCTGCCTCTACTGGCGCTGCCAAGGCTGTGGGCAAGGTCATCCCTGAGCTGAACGGGAAGCTCACTGGCATGGCCTTCCGTGTCCCCACTGCCAACGTGTCAGTGGTGGACCTGACCTGCCGTCTGGAAAAACCTGCCAAATATGATGACATCAAGAAGGTGGTGAAGCAAGCATCGGAGGGCCCCCTCAAGGGCATCCTGGGCTACACTGAGCACCAGGTGGTGTCCTCGGACTTCAACAGCGACACCCATTCTTCCACCTTCGATGCTGGAGCTGGCATTGCCCTCAACAACCACTTTGTCAAGCTCACTTCCTAGTATGACAATGAATTTGGCTACAGCAACAGGGTGGTGGACCTCATGTCCCACATGGCTACCAAGGAGTGAGACCCCTGGACCACCCGCCCCAGCGAGAGCAGGAGAGGAAGAGAGGCCTCACTGCTGGGGAGTCCCTGCCACACTCAGTCCCCACCACACTGAATTGCCCATCCTCACAGTCTCTATATATACCCCTTGATGAGGGAGGGGCCTAGGGAGCCCCACCTTGTCGTGTACCATCAGTAAAGCCCCTTGTGCTCAGCCCCCCCAAAAAAAAAAATACAAAAAATCACCGGGTGTGGTGGTACATGTCTGTAATCCCAGCTACTTAGGAGGCTGAGACAAGAGGATCTCTTGAACTAAGGAGGCAAAGGTTGCAGTGAGCTGAGATTGTGTCACTGCACTCCAGCCCGGGCGACATATCAAGACTCCATCTCAAAAACAAATAAATAAGGGCCAGGGCAGAGTGGGAGGGGACAGGACACCCAGCTGGGACATTCCACTCACACCACCTCGGCCCACAGGACATCATTCATGACTCGGGCCACAGCACCCCTCTCCAAGGTGGTCTTCCAGGATTCGTACCAGTTTAAGAAGTGGATGGAGCTGTTCATTGCCGCCGAGGGCATTCACATGGGCCAGTTTGTGTATTGTGGCAACAAGGCCAGCTCAACATTGGCAGTGTGCTCCCTGTGGGCACCATGCCTGAGGGTACGATCGTGTGCTGCCTGGAGGAGAAGCCTGGAGACAGTGGCAAGCTGGCCTGGGCATCAGGGAACTATGCCACAGTTATCTCCTACAACCCTGAGACCAAGAAGCCCTGTGTGAAGCTGCCCTCTGGCTCCAGGAAGGTTATCTCCTCAGCCAACAGAGCTTTGGTTAGCGTGGCGGCTGGAGATGGCCGAATTGACAAACTCATCTTGAAGGTTGGTCGAGCCTATGACAAATCTAAGGCAAAAAGGAACTGCTGGCCACGGGTACAGGGTGTGGCTGTGAACCCTGTGAAGCATCCTTTTGGAGGTGGCAACCACCAGCACGTCGGCAAGCCCTCCACCCTCCACAGAGATGCCCCTGCTGGCCGCAAAGTGGATGTCATTGCTGCCCGCCGAGCTGGACGTCTCTGGGGAGCCAAGGCTGTACAGGAGAAAGAGAACTAGTGCTGAGAAGCTTAATAAAGTTTATCTTTATGCCACACAAAAAAGGAAAGATCCTGAGACAACCAGACAGCCATGTGCACAAAATACTTCACTCACTGCCCAGCCCTGCCCTGCCCAGCCCTGCCCTGCCCTGTATCCTTTCATTTGGGTGGGCCTGTGGCTAGGTCTGGCCAATAATTGGCAGTGAAAGTGACATATGTCACTTCCAGGATAAGGTAGTTAAAAGCCTATACCCCAGATGTCAATCTCGGTCTCCCCTGCCTTGATGAATGATTTGTGCAGCCCACCCTGTCTTGCAGGGGCACTTGCCACACACAGCAAAGACATGATGGTGGGCACAGCAGACAAAGTGGGCTTGGGCCTTGGCATTTTCCCAGCCCTCCTTTCTCTAGCTGGATGAGAGTCTGCAGTGAAGAATCGAATTGTAGGGGTCAAGCCCAGGCACAGTGGCTCACACCTGTAATCCCAGCACTTTGAGAGGCCAAGGTGGGTGGATTACCTGAGGTCGGGAGTTCAAGACCAGCCTGGCCAACATGATGAAACCCCTTCTCTACTAAAAATACAAAAAACTTAGCTGGGCATGGTGGCATGTGCCTATAATCCTAGGTATTCAGGAGGCTGAGGCAGGAGAATCGCTTGAACCCGGGAGGCAGAGGTTGCAGTGAGCTGAGATCACACCATTGCACTCCAGTCTGGGTGACTGAGCAAGACTCCATCTCAAAAAAAAAATTAGCTGGGTCTAGTGGTGGTGCCTGTAGTCCCAGCAACTTGGGAGGCTGAGGCAGGAGAATCGCTTGAACCCAGGAGGCGAAGGTTGTGAGCTGAGATCGCACCACTGCACTCTGTCACACCAGCCTGGGTAACAGAGCGAGACTCTGTCTCAAAAAAAAAAAAAAAAAAAAAAAAGAATGGTGGGGGTCAGGATCAGACTGTGGGCCCTAGAGGAGGAAGAAGAGGAAAGCTGTCCAAGACCAGTGGCATCCTAGGACAGCTGGAGAGGTCTCGAAGTGGATTGGCAGGTTGGCCCAGGGCTAGTCCATCCCCATGTAAGGCATTAAGGTGAGAGAGGAGCTGTCACCCCTGAATGAGGTGTTCGTCCTCATCAAGGTAGAAGGGCAAGCCCACTGCGGAACAGTGACTCACCCAGAGTCCCTGAATACCTCTGATGCTGAGGGAACTCCAGCCCGAGAGCTTCCAAACTGAGGTCATTTCCCTCCACAGACCATGACGTCAGAGCTGCTTGGAGAATGCTGACAGCAATGAGTGGCCACTCCATTCAGAGGTGACCCTTGTTAGGGTTTGGACATTTTCCCCATTGATCTTAGGAAAAACCATGACACTGGTTTTCCATGGTAAATTCTAGCATGTAGACAACAGGTTAAACTTCGCATTTGGACTTTTGCTTACCCCAGGGAAGGCCTCAACCTATGAAGTTGAAAAATAATTTCAGATTTTATTTTTATTACTTATTATATTTTATATAATGTGTTATATTTAAATTATATATCTCTGAAAAGAAAATATATGTATATATATACATATTTATGTATATACATGTATGTGTATATATATATATATTTTTAAATTTTTCTTTGTAGAGGCAGGGTTTCACCATGGTCTCGATCTCTTGACCTCGTGATCCACCTGCCTCGGCCTCCCAAAGTGCTGGGATTACAGGCATGAGCCGCCGCGCCCAGCCATATATGTATATTTTTTGAGACAAGGTCTCTGTCACTCAGACTGGTGTGCAGGGGTGTGACCATAGCTCACTGCAGCCACCAACTCCTGGGCTCAAGTGATCCTCCCACCTCAGCCTCCTGAGTAGCTGGGACTAGAGGTGTATGCCACCATGCCCAGCTAATTTTTAAAAATCTTTTGGTAGGCTGGGTGTGGTGGCTTATGCCTGTAGTCCTAGCATTTTGGGAGGCTGAGGTGAGCAAATCATGGGGTCAAGAGATAGAGACCATCCTGGACAACATGGTAAAACCTCATCTCTACTAAAAATAGAAAAACTAACTGGGTGTGGTGGTGCACGCCTATAGTCCCAGCCACTCCAGAGTCTGAGGCAGAAGAATGGCTTGACCCTGGGCGGCAGAGGTGGCCGTGAGCTGAGATCTTGCCACTGTACTCTAGGCTGGCAATTGAGCAAGACTCCATCTCAAAAAAAAAAAAAAAAACAAAAAAAAAAAAATTTTTTTTTGGTAGAGACGAGCTGTTGCTTTGTTGCCCAGGCTAGATAAAGGAATATACTCTCAGCCAATGGCTCACACCTGTAATCCAAGCACTTTGGGAGGCTGAGGTGGGCGGATCACCTGAGGTCGGGAGTTCAAGACCAGCCTGACCAACATGGAGAAACTCCATCTCTACTAAAAATACAAACGTTATCTGTGCATGGTGGCACATGCCTGTAATCCCAGCTACTTGGGAGGATGAGGCAGGAGAATTGCTTGAACCCAGGAGGTGAAGGTTGCGGTGAGCGGAGATTGTACCATTGTACTCCAGCCTGGGCAACGACAGCAAAACTCCGTCTCAAAAAGACAAAACAAAACAAAAGAATATATTCTCTCTCTCTCTTTTTTTTTTTTTTTTATAGAGATGGGGTTTCACCATGTTGGCCAGGATGGTCTTGACCTCTTGACCTTGTGATCCACCTGCCTCGGCCTCCCAAAGTGCTAGGATTACAGGTGTGAGCCACCATGCCCAGCCTATTCTCTGCATTTAAAACCGTTAGGCTTGGCTGGGTGCAAACCGAAATCCCTGACACACATACACATATATAGTGTGTACTTTAAAAATAAGGCCGGGGTAGTGGCTCAAGCCTGGAATCCCAGCACTTTGGGAGGGTGAGGTGAGTGGATCACTTGAGGTCAGGAGTTCCAGACTAGCCTGGCCAACATGGTGAAACTCCGTCTCTACTGAAAATACAAAAAATTAGTTGGGCATCGTGGCACACACCTGTAATTCTGGCTACTCAGGAGGCTGAGGCAGGAGAATCACTTGAACCTGGGAAGTGGAGGTTGCAGTGAACCAAAATTGTGCCACTGCACTCCAGCCTGGGCAACAAAGTGAGACTCTGTCTCATAAAAAAAAAAAAATTACACAGCATCCTTAAAACCTTCCCATGGACTTTAATAGTCAGAAATCGGGATATTCCCTTGGGCAGAAGGACATGAATGACAGCCATGGAAATCCACATTTTAGTTTTCACAAAATTCAAGAATTTAAAAAATTTCCAGGTTACCAAATTTTGAAAATAATAAAGTAACTTTAACACACTTTGGTTAAAATGTGTACGTTGCCCATTCATATCCTTAGCCCATTTAAAAAATGAGGAATATTTTTCCTCATTGGTTTGGAAGAACTCGAACTCTATGTATTACTAATTCCTTTCCTTTCCTTTCTTCTTCTTTTTTCTCTCTCTCTTTCTGTCTTTCTCTCTTTTTTTCTTTCTTGACAGAGTCTCACTCTGTCACCCAGGCTGGAGTACAGTGGCATGATCTCATCTCACTGCAGCCTTCACCTCCTGGGTTCAAGAGATTCTCCTGCCTCAGCCTCCCAAGTAGCTGGGATTACAGGCATGCACCACAACACCCAGCTAATTTTTGTATTTTTAGTAGAAACAGCATTTCACTATGTTGGCCAAGATCCTAATCTCAGGTGACACACCTGCCTTGGCCTCCCAAAGTGCTTGGTTTACAGGCATGAGCCACAGCACCCAGCTGCTTTTGGTTAATTTCTAGCATCCATTTATCTCAGTTTCCAAATGTCGTTAGAACTTGAAAAAACTATTTTGAAGTTTATTTACAAGAAAAAAAACTCTAAAAGAAAAGATTAAGGAGGGGGGCATTTTCCTCTCAGATATTAAAATGTACTGTAAAGCTATAATTATTAAAACATTTTTCTTGGCTGGGCATGGTGTCTCATGTCTGTAATCTCAGCACTTTTGGAGGCTGAGGCAAGAAGATTGCTTGAAGCCAGGAGTTGGATACCGGCCTGGGCTACAAAGTGAGAGTCTGTCTCAACATAAAATTTTAAAAATTAGCCAAGCATTGTGGCACATACCTGTAGTCCTCGCTACTCAGGAGGCTGAGGCAGAAGGACTGCTGGAACCCAGAAGTTCAAAGCTGCAATGAGCCATGACTGCAGCACTGTACTCCAGCCTGGGTGACAGAGCAAGACCCTATGTCTAAAAAAAATTTAAAAATACAAATTTCTAGCCAGGCATGGTGGCACTTGCCTGTAATCCCAGCTAGGAGGCTGAGGCAGGAGAATTGCTTGAACCTGGGAGGCAGAGGCTGCAGTGAGCCGAGATCATGCCACTGCACTCCAGCCTGGGTGACAGGGTGAGACTCTGTCTCAAAAATATATATATTTTTTTTCTTTATTTTTTTATTTTTTTGAGATGGAGTGTCACTCTTGTTGCCCAGGCTGGAGTGCAATGGTGCAATCTCAGCTCACTGAAACCTCTGCCTTTCAGATTCAAGTGATTCTCCTGTCTCAGCCTCCCCAGTAGCTGGGATTATAAGCGTGTGCCACCATGCCCAGCTAATTTTTGTATTTTTAGCAGAAACAAGGTTTCACCATGTTGGTCAGGCTGGTCTAGAACTCCTGACCTCAAGTGATCCACTCACCTTGGCCTCCCAAAGTACTGTGATTACAGGCCTGAGCCACTACGCCCGGCCTTCTTTTTCTTTCTTAAAATTAAAAAAAAAAAGGATTCTGCTAACCTCTGGGGAACACATAGCAGGTGTTCAATATTTATTTCTTTTATTTTTTAGAGACAGGATCTTTGTCACCCAGGCTGGAGTGCAGTCGCTCAATTATAGCTCGCTGTAACCTCCAATTCCTGGGCTTAAACAGTCCTCCTGCTTCAGCCACCTGCGTAGCTAGGACTATTGTATGCCACCATATCTGGCTAATAACATTTCTAGTTAATGAACGCTGAATGAAGGTTTTCCTGCATCGTTCCATCTTCTAAATGGGAGCTGAAGCAGAATCTTTTTTTATTTTTTTTATTTTTTTGAGACAGAGTCTTGCTCTGTCGCCAGGCACCAGGCTGGAGTGCAGTAGCGCGATCTCGGCTCACTGCAATCTCCGCCTCCTGGGTTCAAGCAATTCTCCTGAAGCAGAATCTTAACACCAGTGGATGGGAATTACAAAGAAACAGAATCCAGGGCAATTTAAAGAAAAATTGTGTAGTAATAACAGGCACCACTTATTAAAGTCTGTTGTGTGCTGGACACATAGTAGGCGCTTTCTATACATCGTCCTACCAATGCCCACAATGGTCCTATGAAGGTAGTATATTAGAGGAGAGGGAACCTGCCCCATCAGCAGGTGAAATCATCTGTCCAAGATCACACAGTAAATAAAAGGCCCAGCCAGGGCCAAGGTCACGCTTTTTCTGGTGTGCTGGCTGCCTCACCATACCACTAACTAACATTGGTGTAATGTTTTTCTGTTTATAAATATGTGTCATAAGTCATTTAAGACTCATGACAATCCTGTGAGGCAGGCAGGGCAAACATTAGCACATCCAGAAGACAGTTGATAAGATGAAACCAGGTTCCAGGAGGTGCCATGGTTCTGCCACCACACGTGGCCTGGCTCTGTGCCAAGTGCCTTGAAAACCTTAACTCAGGCTGGGCACAGTGGCTCACATTTGTAATTCCAGTATTTTGTGAGGCTGAGGTGGGAGGATTGCTTCAACTGAGGAGTTCAAGACCAGCCTGGGCAACACAGTGAGACCCCATTTCTATAAAAACAAGAAAAAATTAGCCAGGTGTGTTGGTGCATGCCTATAGTTCCAATTACTCGGGAGGCTGAGGCAGGAGGATTGTTTGAGCCTGGGAGTTTGAGGCTGCAGTGAGCGGTGTTTGTGCCACTGCACTCCAACCTGGGTGACAGAGAGAGAGACCCTGTCTCAATCAATCAATAAACCTTAACTTATTTAATTCTAACAGCCCATAGAATTCTTTACAGTTGAAGAAAGCGAGAATCAGAGGGTAAAGTAAGTAATTTGCCTAAGGTTGGACCCCAACTAAATGGGAAAACTAGGATTTGAATTCCAATCTGTCTAACCCAAGTGATACTCTTTTTTTTTTCCCCCCAGACGGAGTTTCGCTCTCGTTGCCCAGGCTGGAGTGCAGTAGCGCAATCTCGGCTGACGGCAGCCTCCTGGGTTCAAGCGATTCTCCTGCCTCAGCCTCCCAAGTAGATGGGATTACAGACATGCGCCACCATGCCTGGCTAATTTTGTATTTTCAGTAGAGACAGGGTTTCTCCATGTTGGTCAGGCTGTTCAGGTGATCTGCCCACCTCCCCAAGTGCTGGGATTACAGGCGTGAGACCCCCGCACCCGGCCCCAGGTGATACTCTTAACCACCAAGCACAATGGCTTGCAGAGACCCTCGTGTTTTCCATTTGACTAGCCATTGGTCCTCATATCGTAGCTGGGAGGGCAGTGTTTTATTCCCATTTTCCAGATGAAGAAAATGAGGCTTAGAAAGGTGACGCGGATTGCCTAAAGTCGCATAGCTAACAAGTGGTGGAGGCAGAACTTGAACTTGACTCTTGTTCTCTGAAAGGCTCTGACCCCCAGCAGCGAGGCCTTGGTTCTCCTGCAAACTCAGAGCAGCGTGGCTATGTCTGCAGTGATTTCTCTGCGTTCGACTACGTGGGCACCGGGCACCTGGCACCTGTCAGGAATTACGCGGAGGGAGGGAAGGGGTCAGCCCGGGGATCAGGCGACATGGCCTCCAGTCTCCTTGAAGCCTGAGCCTGCGATTGCAGGGCCGTCGGCCTCGCTTCAGCAGTCTTGATGGCTGCTTGTTTCTCAGGCTCATGCAATTTCAGCTCTTCCTGCGGCTGCAGAAACGTGGCAGAGCTCCTGGAACATCGTGAGAACCGGAACTTGGGCGACCTGCGGCGCCTCCGCAACCATTGGTTGTCGTGAGGTTCGGGGACTTGTGTTAATTTGCATAACGTATTCGATTGGCTCATGAGAAGGGAGTGGGTGTGCCCAAACGAACCCACCTGTCCGTGGGTGGAGCGCGCAGGACTTCCGAGCAGGAAGGGTGGAGGGGCTACCTGGCTGCGGTGAGTGAGGCCGGGCAGGGACCTCAAACCTCTTGGCCGACGCGCTCTCGGCCGCACCGCCCGTGTAACCTGAAACGGGTGTGAGGACTCATTGTAAACAAGAATCGGCTGGAGCAGGACACAAAACGATGTTGGTTACTTCTTGGGGTGGGCAAATTATGGAAAGGAGATTTTCATTGTAAAACCTTTTATGCCCAAACTAAATCATGGGAGACTAGTAAAACATAAATTAAAAGGGCGGGCGCGGTGGTTCATGCCTGTAATCCGAGCACTTTGGGAAGCCGAGGCTGGCGGATCACTTGAGGCCAGGAGTTCAAGACCAGCCTGGCCAATATGGCAAAACCCTATCTCTACCAAAAATGCAAAAATTAGCCGGGCGTGGTGGCAGGCGCCTGTAATCCCAGCTGCTCCGGCGGCTGAGGCAAGAGAATCACTTGAACCTGGGAGGCGGAGGTTGCAGTGAGCTGAGATCGCACCACTACACTCCAGCCTGGGCGACAAGAGTGAGACTCCATCTGAAAACAAAACAAAACAAACAAACAAAGCAAGGGAAGGGGGTCAGCCCTACAGAGTGACATTGGTTTTCATTTGGAATAGGGCTTTAGCAATGGCATCTTTGTGGAGGTGACATTTTAAGAGTGTCCTGAGTGAAATAAGGGAGGATGCCATGTAGTATCTGGCAAAACTGTGCTCCCAGTTGAGGGAAAGCAGGAGGGAATAGCTATGTGCCTACTCAGTGCCCAGAAAATGGACATGAAATTAAATTGGACAGTAGAGGAGGGGAGAGGAGATGGTCCCTGGTCCAGACATCTTAGATTCTCTAGAAGTGGCCAGCCTGGCCTCTACCCAGGTGACTGAGCTGTATCCATTTAGCAAAAGGTTTGGAAGCCACATCCAGTGAGCTAGAGTTCTCTAGGGAGGCAGCAGGGGATTGCAGGAAAGAGAACCTGGCTGTGGGTTCTGGTCCCGGTTTTGGTCTTTAGGAGCCACTTTGTCTCCCTGAATTTCACTTTCTACCCTTTCAGTAGGGTTCTAATGCCCAGCTTGCTGGTGTGTTATAGGGACGATGGTATTAAGAGCCACCGTTTTCTTTTTTTGAGACAGAGTTTTGCTCTTGTTGCCCAGTCTGGAGTGCAATGGGAGGATCTCGGCTCACTGCAACCTCTGCCTCTCATGTTCAAGCAATTGTCCTGCCTCAGCCTCCTAAGTAGCTGGGATTACAGGCATGCACCACCTTGCCTGGCTAATTTTTGTATTTTTATTAGAGAAAGGGTTTCACCATGTTGGTCAGGCTGGTCTTGAACTTCTGACCTCAGGTGATCCACTGGCTTGGCCTCCCAAAGTGCTAGGATTACAGGCATAAGCCACCATGCCCGCCCTATTTTACTTTTTAAAATTATGTTTTGAGGCAGAGTTTTACTCTGTCACCCAGACTGGAATGAAGTGTCGTGATCTCAGCTCACTGCAGCCTCCATCTCCTGGGTTCAAGCAATTCTCATGCCTCAACCTCCCAAGTAGCTAGAATTACAGGCATGGACTACCATGCCCAGCTAATTTTTGTAATTTTAGTAGAGACAGGGTTTCACCATGTTGGCCAGGCTGGTCTCGAACTCCTGACTTCAAGTGATCCTCAGCTTCAGTTGATGCCTCAGCTTCCCAAAGTGCTGGAATTACAGGTGTGCACCACCACACCTGGATAATCTTTGTATTTTTTAGTAGAGACGGGGTTTTGCCCTCATTTGCCAGGCTGGTCTCGAGTTCCTGACCTCAAGTATCTGCCAGCCTTGGCCTCCCAAACTGCTGGAATTACAGGCATGAACCACTGTGCCCAGCCAAAATGCTGTTTTTGACATTGCCATGGACAAAGCAGCCACTATGGAGTCAGGCACAAGTGGTTTGCCCTGAGGGTTGCTATTGGAATGTAATTAATTAGGCGGCACACACAGAATTGCTGGGTGGCCCTGAGCCCTGAGACCTCCAGTGCCCATGTTGGACTGATGCCATCAACTACAGGATTAGTAGTGCTTACGACTATGACTATTATTATTAAGGTCCTAAAAACCATACCTAGCCCTAATGCCTTTGCTACTTGGCTCTCAGGCCAGGCTCTGACCAATCATCCCCATCTCAAAGCTAAAAAGCAGAAGATTAGCTAAGAAAGTGGGTCCTGGGGGCTGGGTGTGGTGGCTCACACCTGTAATCCCAGCACTTTGGGAAGCCGAGGCAGGTGGATCACCTGAGGTCAGGGGGTCGAGACCAGCCTGGCCAACATAGTGAAACCTTGTCTCTACTAAAAGTACAAAAATTGGCCAGGCACAATGGCTCACACCTGTAATCCCAGCACTTTGGGAGGCCGAGGCAGGAGGATCACGAGGTCAGGAGTTCAAGACCAGCCTGACCAACATGATGAAACCCTGTCTCTATTAAAAAAAAAAAAAAAAAAGTACAAAAATTAGCCAGGTGTGGCGGTGGGCTCTTGTAATCCCAGCTACTTGGGAGGCTAAGGTGGGAGAATCCCTGGAGCCCAGGAGGTGGAGGTTGCAGTGAGCCGTGCTAATGCCACTGCACTCTAGCCTGGGCAATAGAGTGTGACTCCCTATAAAAAAAAAAAAAAAAAAAAAAAGTTGGTCCTGGAGCCAGATGGCCTGGGCTTGAAGCCTGGGTCTGCCACTTACAAGCTCTGTGATCTTGGCCAAGTCACTCAGCCTTTCTGTGTGTCAGTGACCTCATTTGTAATATGGAGAATCTAAGCTCTACCTCATAGGGTGTTGTAAGAATTACAGGAGTGAACCTATGAAAGTGTTTTCAGAAAGTGCCTGGGGCATCCTATGTGCTATATAAATGTCATCTGCTATTGTCTTGAAGGCCATGGGAAGCCACCGAAGGAGGCAGGGACTGTAAGCACAGGAGGAGTCCCCAGCCCTCTGGGAGCCACCTTAAACCTGGGGATCAGCAAGGACAGGAGGGCTCCCTCTGTCCCCTGCAACTGGCCTCCAGCAGCATGACCCCTTTGTGGCCTGTTTACCAGGAGGCACTCAGCTGTGAGCCTCTTGCCCGCTTGCTGGCATCTCCCTGTCTTGCCCAATGGTGTGCTGTGGTTTTGTCTCCATTTCCTTTGGTTGAGTGACTTCGAGGTGGAGGGGTTTCTCTTGGGTAAGAGCAGTGCTTCCTCAATCACTCTGCCTGCTGGGGTCTTTGCCTCTCTGCCGGGAGCCTCAGCATTGCTCAGAGCCTTCTCTCATCTCCAGAATCTTGCAAATCACTCTCTTTCCACGTTGGCCAACATAACCGTGCAGGCCTCTCAAGTTTCTATAGGGTTTTCCCCACACGTTTTGCGAGAGAAGCCTCATCAAACCAACCTTGTTAGATGGGGCCTATCACATTATTGTCTTTTGACAGATGAGGAAACAGGCCCAGAGTTGAGAAATGACTAGTCTAAGATTACACAGCAAGGAAACAGCAAAGTTGAGACCCCAGTCGAGACCTCTTTTCTACCTAACAATAAAACACCATCCATCCTTAGCAACACAGGGAGACCCTGTCACTACAAAAATAAAATGAAATTTAGGAGTTCGAGACCAGCCTGACCAACATGGCAAAACCCCATCTCTACTAAAAGTACAAAATTAGCCGGGCATAATGGTGCATACCTGTAATTCCAGCTACTCAGGAGGCTGAGGCAGGAGGATTGCTTGAACCTGGGAGGCTAAGGTTGCGGTGAGCCAAGATTGGGCCATCTACTCCAGCCTGGGCAACAAGAGCAAACTCTGTCTAAAAAAAATAAAGTAAGCTGGGTGTGGTCACATGCACCTGGAGTTCCAGCTACTTGGTAAGCTCAGGTGAGAGGACTGCTTGAGCCCAGGAGATTGAGGCTACGGTGAGCTGTGATCACCACTGCACTCCAGCCTGGGTGACAGAGTGAGACCACATTTCAAAAACAACCAAACAACCCCCCACACCCCGCCCAGTAATATCCATATGTATGGCACTGATTTTGTGCTAGGTTTCAAGACAAAATCTTCTAATTTTCACCCAGCTAGTAGGTAGTGGAACTAAGATTCACACGCAGGTATTTGGGTACCAGACAAAGGATGCATATCCTTCTTTCCCAACTGCTTTGCACTGGAAGGTCAAATTGCATTTGCTCCAAATTGCTCAAATCCCGTGATGTCAACCTGATTCCAATAGCACCCTGCCGGGCTGGGCTGATGATAAAAGAGCTTTGGATGTTGGCTTCCCTCTTGGAACGATTTCACACCACGTGGCCTGACCTCCCAGCAAGGGGTATATTATGACCGTAAAGTCCTTTGCCACACAGAAGTAACATGAGGCCAAATGTTTAAAATGCAACCTTGAGAGTCTGAAAGACGCTCCCATACCAAGTCAAACATGCCAAGCCAGGCTGCGGTGCCATGCTGGACCAGGCTGAGATGAGGACAGGCACGGTGGCTCAGGCCTGTAATCCCAGCACTTTGGGAGGCCGAAGTGGGTGGATCACCTGAGATCAGGAGTTTGAGACCAGCCTGGTCACCATGGTGAAACCCTATCTCTATTAAGATTACAAAAATTAGCTGGACGTGGTGGCGGGTGCCTGTACACCCAGTTACTCAGGGGGCTGAGAATTGCTTGAAACTGGGAGGCAAAGGTTGCACTGAGCAGAGATTGCGCCACTGCACTCCGGCCTGGGCGACGAGCAAAACTCCATCTCAAGAAAAAGGCCTCTGTCATGACATGTGTGGAATGAGAGGACTGGTTAGCAGTTCTTACCTTCAAATACCTGTTTCCATGGAACTGGAAAAGACAAAGGTCACTCCATTTGTTTCTTTGTATTCTTTTTATAATAGCTTTATTGAGATATAATTCACATACCATAAAATTCACCCTCTTAAAGTGTGTGGTTTCAATGACTTTCAGTATATTCACAGAATTGTACAACTCTACCACCACAGTTGAATTCCAGAACATTTTCCATTTTTTTTTTCTTTTCTGTTTTGAGACAGCGTGTGGCTCTGTCGCCCAGGTTGAAGTGTAGTGGTGTGACTGCGCCCAGCCTCCAGAACATTTTCATCACCTCCAAAAAGAATATAAAAAGAAACCCATCAATAGTCACTACCTATTCCCTCTTCCCCCAGCCCCTCGAAACCACTACTGTACTTTCTGTTGCTATAGATTGCCCTGTCTTGGATGTTTCATATTCATTGAATTATACAATACATGGCATTTTGTGGCTGACTTCTTCTACTTTTTTTTTTTTGACGGCGTCTCACTCTGTTGCCCAGGCTGGAGTGCAGTGGCACGATCTCAGCTCACTTCAGCCTCTGCCTCCTGGGTTCAAGCGATTCTCCTGCCTCAGCCTCATGAGTAGCTGGGACTACAGGCACACACCAACCTGGCTGATTTTTGTATTTATAGTAGAGACAGGGTTTCAGCATGTTGGCCAGGGTGGTCTTGAACT
Organism: Cacajao melanocephalus; assembly: GCA_963573385.1. NCBI lineage: Eukaryota > Metazoa > Chordata > Mammalia > Primates > Pitheciidae > Cacajao > Cacajao melanocephalus. The sequence continues at coordinate 14,982 of CAUYLG010000501.1, forward strand.
CCTGACCTCAGGTGATCTGCCTGCCTCAACCTCCCAAAGTGCTGGAATTACAGGCTTGAGCCACTGCACCAGGCCTGATTTCTTCCACTTAGCATAGCATAATGTTTTCAGAGTTCATGCATGTATTACTGTGAGTCATCACTTTATTCCCTTTTATTGTCAAATAATAGTCCATGATATGGATATGACACATTTTATTTATCCATTCATCAGTTTGTGGACATTGTTTTCCATGGTTTTACTATTACAGATAAAACTGCTATGAACATTCACGTACGTTTGTATAGAAATTTTTTGTGGGCATATGCTTCCATCTCTCTTTGGCAGATTCTTTTACCTAGGAGTAGGAATTTCTAGGTGATAAAGCCAGCATGGTGGTTCACGCCTCCTGTAATCCCAACAATTTGGGAGGCTGAAGAGTTCGAGACCAGCCTGGCCAACATGGTGAAACACACAAAAAATTAGCTGAGTGTGGTGGCAGGTGCCTGTAATTCCAGCTACTCAGGAGGCCAATGAAGGAGAATTGCTTGAACTCTGGAGGTGGAGGTTGCAGTGAACCGAGATCATGCCATTACACTCCAGCCTGGGCAACAAGAGCGAAACTCCGTCTCAAAAAGAAAGAAAGAAAAAGAATTTCTAGGTGATAAGGTCACTCTATGTTTAATTATTATTTTTTTTTTTTGAGATGGAGCCTCACTCTGTCACCCAGGCTAGAGTGTAGCAGCAGGATCTCAGCTCATGGCAACCTCCATGTCCTGGGTTCAGGTGATCCTCCCACCTCAGCCTCCCTAGTAGCTAAGGTTGCACCACCATGCCTGGCTAATTTTTGCATTTTTAGTAGAGACAGGCTTTCACAATGTTGGCCAGGCTGGTCTCAAACTCCTGACCGCAAGTGAGCCCCCAAAGCGCTGGGATTATAGGTGTGAGCCACCTCACCCAGCCAGCCTCTTTGTTTTGTATTTTCAGGACATGCCACAGTGTTTTCCAAAGTGGCTGCACCTTTTTACAATCCCACCAGCAATATATGAGTGTTCCAATATCTCCACCATTTTGATTATCCATTTCCTGTTAAAGCTTCCCAGTGGAGGCCGGGCACAGTGGCTCATGCCTGCACTCCCAGCACTGTGGGAGGCCGAGGTGGGTGGATCACCTGAGGTCAGGAGTTCAAGACCAGCCTGGTCAACATGGTGAAACCCTGTCTCTACTAAAAATACAAAAATTAGCTGGGCATGATGGCATGAGCCTGTAATCCCAGCTGCTTGGGAGGCTGAGAGAATCGCTTGAACCCAGGAGGTGGAGGCTGCAGTGAGCTGAGATTGTACCACTGCAAAAAGAAAAAAAAAAAAAGCTTCCTAGTAGAAACTGAGACTCCCACTTGAGCAATGTAAGGTGGAATAAACATGTAATGATGATGATATGTTGAAGCAAGTCCGCCCTTGGACCCTTGGAAACAGAAGCTGGCCCACCCCATCAGCTTGGTGTCCTTGGGAATCACTTAACCTCTCTGAGCCAGTTTTCTCTCTTGAGACCTAAAGTGAGCCGGGCACGGTGGCACGTGCCTGTAGTCCCAGCTACTTGAGAGGCTGAGGCTGGAGGATCCTTTGAGTCCAGGAGTTCTGGGCTGCAGTGCACTATGCTGATTGGGTGTCCACACTAAGTTCGGCATCAATATGGTGACCTCCTGGGAGCAAGGGACCACCAGGTTACCTAAGGAGGGGTGAACTGGCCCAGGTTGGAAATAGAGCGGGTCAAAACTCCCGTGCTGATCAGCAGTGGGATTGCACCTGTCAATAGCCACTGCACTCCAGCCTGGGCAACATAGCGAGACCCCATCTCTTAAAAAAAAAAAAAAGACCTAAAGTGAAATCTAATAATAGCGATCATAAGAGAGTAAGGTTTGAAAGCTCTGGGCTCCTGGCCTCCTTTTCTTTTGTCTTCTTCTTTTTTTTTGTTTTTTTAATTAAAAAAAGATGGGGTTTCACCATGTTGGCCAGGCTGGTCTTGAACTCCTGACCTCAGGTGATCCACCCACCTTGGCCTCCCAAAGTGCTAGGATTACAGGCGTGAGCCACCGTGCCCGGCCTGTCTTCTTCTTCTTCTTCTTCTTTTTTTTTCTTCCACTTCTAATGGTACTTTGGACTTTTCCTTTTTTTTTTTTTTTTTTTTCTTTTTGAGATGAAGTCTCACTCTGTTGCCCAGGCTGGAGTGCACTGGTGTGAGCTCAGCTCACTGCAGCCTCTGCCTCCTGGGTTCAAGCGATTTTCCTACCTCAGCCTCCTGAGGTAGCTGGGGTTACAGGCGTGCACCACCACACCCAGCTAATTTTTGTATTTTTAGCAGAGACGGTGTTTCACCATGTTGGCAAGGTTGATCTCAAATTCCTGACCTCAGGTAATCCACCCGCCTTGGCCTCCCAAAGTTCTGGGATTACAGTTGTGAGCCACAGCACCTGGCTTTATTTATTTATTTTTAGTCACCTACTCCAACTCTTACTGTCTTAGGCTTGTAAACTGTGCCTTTCTGTGTCCTCAATTTTTCTTCTATTAGAAGGAGATTCGACATCACATCATGGGGTTATTGTCAAGATAAGATGGTAAACATTCAATAAATGGTAGATGTTTTTATTAAAACACAGGAAGATCCATTCACCCCACCACTGCTGACAGAGTTCCTATTTAGTGCCAGTTTCTGTGATACTAAGATGCTTAGGACCCTTGAAGTTTGCGGCTCACAGATTGGGGGAACAGACATATAAACAAATAATTGTGTCCCAGTATGGCAAGTGCTGTAAAGGAAGTGTGTTTAAAGTTCTCTGTGGTTGTAGAGGAAAGGGTGTGGCAAGAAGGGACAAGCAGAAGGAAGTGGCGATGGGAAGGGCTGGGTGGCACTGGGGCAGGTGGGAGAGATCCCTTTTCTGCAGAGTGGATGGTGAGGCCCAGTGGATTCCTGAGCTGTGGGGTTCCTCTTGGCTATATCTTATCCACCTACATCCTGGATCCAGAAGTCACCTGCCTGCACTCAGGCTGGAAGGAGGGTTGACCTTTGGCTCAGGAATCCAGTTCAGGCCGGGCGCGGTGGCTCAGGCCTGTAATCCCAGCACTTTGGGAGGCCGAGGCAGGCGGATCACAAGGTCAAGAGATTGAGACCATCCTGGCCAACACGGTGAAACCCCGTCTCTACTAAAAATGCAAAAAAAAAAAATTAGCTGGGTGTGGTGGCATGTGCCTGTAGTCCCAGCTACTCGGGAGGCTGAGGCAGGAGAATTGCTTGAACCCGGGAGGTGGAGGTTGCAGTGAGCCGAGGTCTCACCCTTGCATTCCAGCCTGGCTCCCGGCGACGGAGTGAGACTCTGTCTTAAAAAAAAAAAAAAAAAAAAGGAATCCAGTTCAGATAAGGGCTTGACACCCTCCCAGAGCACACACCCAAAACCTCTGGGTATCCAGGTCCAGCTGGCCATAGGTGTGGACACCATGAAGAGTGGGTGTATGAGTGGAAAAGAGACGCGTGGCATAATTGGATTGGGGAGGGAGGCAGAATAGCACAGAGAAAAGGGCTTCAAGTTATGACTCTGCCACTTAATAGCCTGTGATCTCTGTGGCAAGTCACAACTGCTCACTCTGGCCTCGGTTCACTCATCTGCAAAATGAGGCTAAATACAGCCCTCCTCAAACAGTAAACATCAAGATGAAGTGAGGCGGCATGAAAATGCTATTTCAAAAGCCAAATGCTGTACACCTGGGGGAAGGCTAGTTATTATCTGATGAATGAATCCGCAAAATGTGGCTTATCCATACAATGAAATAGCATTCGGCAATAGAAAGGAATGAAATACTGAGAGATGCTACGACACAGATGAACCCTGAAAACATCATGCTATGCCAAAGAAGCCAGACACAAAAGACCACATACTGTATGATTCCATTTATATGGAATGTCCCACACTAGGCAAATCTATAGAGACAGAAGGTAGAGTGGTTGCCTAGGGCTGGGGGAGGGGCTGGGGGAAAGCAGGAAGTGACTGTTAATGGATACGGAGTTTCTTTGGGGTGATGAAGATGTTCAGGAATTACTGGTCATGGTTGCACAACTCTGTGACTATACTGAAAACGACTGAGTTGTACACTTTAAAGGGGTAAAATGGAAGGTGTGTGAATTTTTTTTTTTGTTTTGAGACGGAGTCTCACTCTGTTGCCCAGGCCGGAGCGCAGTGGTGCAATCTTAGTTCACTGCAACCTCCGCCTCCCGAGTTCAAGCGATTCTTCTGCCTCAGCCTCCCCAGTAGCTGGGACTACAGGCATGTGCCATCATGCCTGGCTAATTTTTTGTATTTTTGTAGAGACGGGGTTTCATTGTGTTAGCCAGGATGGTCTTGTTCTCCTGACTTCGTGATCCGCCTGCCTCGGCCTCCCAAAGTGCTGAGATTATAGGTGTGAGTCACTCCCAGTCAATAATGCTGTTTTATCCCAATAATGCTGTTTAAAAAAACAGAAGTATGGTTACTATTTTCCGGCACCCCTTTGTGATAAGACTCCACGGAACACATTTAAACAGACTGTATTACCTAGCATTGTAATATATATTCTTCCACATATATACATATATTTAAAATTTTTTTAGACAGTCTCACTCTCTTGCTCAGGTTGCAGTGGAGTGATTTTGGCTCACTGCAACCTCCGTCTCCCAGGTTCAAGCAGTTCTCCTGCCTCAGCCTCCCGAGTAGCTGGGACTACAGGCATGCGCCACTGAAGCAGGAGCAGCCGTGAACAAACCTCTCAAAAACACCGAACTGGGAAAGAAGTGGCAGTTTTATTCAGCTGGGAGCTGCGGTTGGCTCAAGCCTCAATAACCGAGCTCCCCGACAGAGAAAATCCTGGCCTTTTTAAAGGCTTACAGTCTAAGAAGTGCACATGTGAGAGGGTTGTGATCGGTTAGGTAAGCATGGGGGACGTGACTAGGTAAGGGTCTGAGCACTTGAGCAAGACCAATGCCTTCCCCGGGAAAATTCCTCCATACCATGTCTGTGATCTAGAGATAAGACTGTAGATAGGAGTAGGGGGTTTAATCCTTAACCTTTAGACCTGGCCGGTGCCGCCAACTGGTCCTTCTAATGACCTCATCTGGCTGACCTTTAACTTTTACTTCCACCTTTTCTTCAAGCACAGGCTGGGAGAGGAGGTCTCCCTCCTCACCACCATGCCCAGCTAATTTTTTTTGTATTTTTAGTAGAGATGGGGTTTCACCATGTTGGCCAGACTGTCTCGAATGCCTGACCTCAAATGATCTGGCTGCCTCGGCCTCCCAAAGTGCTGGGATTACAGGCGTGAGCCACCAAGCCTGGCCCACATACATTTTTATTTCAGTTTATTAGCTTATTTATTTGCTTATTCATGCTACAGACATTTATTGAGGGTCTTGCAGAGTGCTAGGTTCTGTGCCATGTACTTGGGATATAAGCATAAGGCACTAGTCTGTCTTTAGGAAGCTCATGACCTCCTTGTCCTGAGGTAGGAAAGCTGACAGCATGAGAATCCTATGACAGAAGCAACCCTAAGGCCAGGTGGGGTGGCTCTCTACTATAATCCAAGCACTTTCAGAGGCTGCGGTGGGAAGATCGTTTGAGGCTGAGAGTTTGAGACCAGCTTGGGCAACATAGCAAGATCCCGTCTCTACAAAAAATAAATTAGCTGGGTGTGGCAGCACATGTCTGTAGTCCAAGCTACCTGGGAGGCTGAGGCAGGAGGACCATTTGAACCTGGAAGGTTTAGGCTACAGTGAGCCATGATCACACCACTACACTTCAGCCTGGGCAAGACAGTGAGACCCAGCCAGGCATAGTGGCTCACACCTGTAATCTCAGCACTTTGGGAGGCCAAGGCGGGTGGATCACGAGGTCAGGAGTTCAAAACCAGCCTGACCAACGTGGTGAAACCCCGTCTCTACTAAAAATACAAAAATTAGCCGGGCGTGGTGGCACTCGCCTGTAATCCCAGCTACTTGGGAGACTGAGGCAAGAGAATCGCTTGAACCCAGGAGGCAGAGGTTGCAGTGAGCTGAGATTGTGCCACTGCACTCCAACCTGGGAGACAGAGTTAGACTGCATCTCAAAAAAAAAAAAAAAAAAAAGAAACAAACAAACAAAAAACATAAAACAGAAGCAACCCCAAGTACAATGGGAGGGCAGAGGAGAACATCCGTGCCAGGCAGGAGGATCCTGAGAGGCCTCTGGTAGGTGTTACCACACGCGAAGACTCAAGAGGCAGTGGGGAAGGGTTAATGGTATGCAGACCAGGGTGATCCCTAAATATACAGTGTTGCAAATCAGGCACAGGAGCCATTGCATCAGATTCCTGGAATGTTTGTTGAGTGCACACTAGAGAGAGGGGTCCTGAGCGCTGATCCAGGGAAGGAGGACATGTGGTCCTTCAGATGGAGGGCACAAAACTGGTGCTCAGTGATCATTTGCTGAATAAACGGTATGAAATTTGCATGTTCAGGACTCACCACCTGAGATACTGGTTTAATTAAAATCCCCCTAGGTGGCTGGGCATGGTGGCTCATGTGTGTAATCCCAGCACTTTAAGAGTCTGAGGGAGAAGGATTGCTTGAGCCCAGGAGTTTGAGACCAGACCAGGAAACAAAGCAAGACCCATTCTCTAAAAAAAAAAATAAAACAATGAGCTGGGTGTGATAACATGTGCCTGTAGTCCCTGCTTGCTGGGAGGCTGAGGTGGGAGGATCCCTTGAGCCCAGGAGTTTAAGGTTGCAGTGTGCTATGATTGTGCCACTGCACTCCAGCCCGGGTGACAGAGTGAGACCCTGTCTCTTAAAATAAAACCAAAACCAACCCCCCCCACCCAAAAAAAACTTCCTAGAGATTCTAATGTCTGATGGATTAAAAACTCCTCAGCACAACCACAAGACACTTCCCGATTAAGCCCAGTGCTTTGCACACTTTAATATGATGCCAGCCACCTGGGGGCTTGTTGACATGCAGATTCAGATTCAGTGGGTCTGGGCTGGATCCTCAGACTCTGCATTTGTTTCCCTTCCCCTTCCCCTTCCCCTTCCCTTTCCCTTTCCCCTTCCCTCCTTTGTCTCTTTTTTTCTGATGGAGTTTCACTCTTGTTGCCCAGGCTGCAGCTTCTGTCTCCCAAGTTCAAGCGATTCTCCTGCCTCAGCCTCCCAAGTGCTGGGATTACAGGGGTGTGCCACCATGCCCAGCTAATTTTTGTGTTTTTAGTAGAGACGGAGTTTCACCATGTTGGCCAGGCTGGTCTTGAACTCCTGACCTCAGGTGATCCATCCATCTTGGCTTCCCAAAGTGTTGGGATTATAGGCATGAGCCGTCTCACCCAGCCTCCCCACTTTTTTTTTAGATAGGTTCTTACTCTGTCGTCCAGCCTACGGTGCAGTGGCCTGATCATGGCTCACTGTAGCCTCAACCTCCCAGGCTCAGGTGATCCTCCCCCTTCAGCTTTCTGAGTAGCTGGGACTATAGGCATGCACCATCACCACATGTGGATAATTTTTGTAGTTTTCATAGAGATAAGGTTTTGCCGTGTTGCCCAGGCTGGTCTTGAACTCCTGGTCTCAAGTGATCCTCCTGCCTGGGCCTACCAAAGAGTTAGGATTACAGGTGTGAATCACTGCGCCTGGCCTGAGACTCTGCATTTCTAAAGGCTCCAGGTGAGGTTCGATGCTGCCATGCTGAAGGTCCCAGGAACTGAAGGTCCCAGGTTGCACCATCTGCTGCAGTGCCTTGCCCCTTACAACCCCCACTGCCTTCTTGACATTCCCTTCCCTTACACTGAGCTGCACACAGTCCTACACAGGCTGTCTTCTCCCTTCTGGGCTACATGCCCAGTTTTTCCTGTGTAGAATGGGGTGCTGCTCCCCCTTTCTCGACACAGCTCATCCCCTCTTTCCCCAACAGCACCCTGTGCTGAAGCCTCTGCAGGACTTACCAGGCTGACCTGTTAGTGCCTGCATGGATGTCTTCAGAGCAGAGACTGTGTATTGTCTATCACCGAGTTCCAGCACCTGGCACAGGATCTGGCAAATCACAAGCCCTTAGGAAATACCTGGGGAATGGAAAATGAACCTCTTAGAGGAGATAAGATAGGAAGATGCATAATCATCATGACATCATCACAGCAAATACCACTTGGCACTTACTCTGTGCTGGTCCTGTTGTTGGCGCTTGATATTTAGTCATTCAGTTTTAAGTCATTTAGTTTTCACAACAACCCAGTTTTGTAGGGATTATCATCAACCTTACTTTAATTAATTAATTAATTAATTATTTGAAATGGAGTGCATTGGCATGATCTCAGCTCATTGCAACCTCTGCCTCCTGAGGTCAGGAGTTTAAGACCAGCCTGGTCAACATAGCAAAACCCCATCTTCACTAAAAATACAAAAATTAGCTGGGTGTCACGGTGGCACATGCCTGTAATCCCAGCTACTGGGGAGGCTGAAACAGGAGAATTGCTTGAACCTAGGAAGCGGAGGTTGCAGTGGGCTGAGATTGCGTCACTGCATTCCAGCCTGGGCCACAGAGCAAGACTCCATCTCAAAATAATAATAAAAAAAAAAATAATAATACAAATATCTGGGCTGGGCGTGGTGGCTCACATCTGTAATCCCAGCACTTTGGGAGGCCAAGGTGGCCGGATCATGAGGTCAGGAGATTGAGACCCTCCTGGCCAACATGGTGAAACCCTGTCTCTACTAAAACAATACAAAACTTAGCTGGGTGTGGTGGCACATCCCTGTAATCCCAGCTACTCGGGAGGCTGAGGCAGGAGAATCATTTGAACCAGGAAGTCGGAGGTTGCAGTGAGCCAGGATGGTGCCACTGCACTCCAGCCTGGCATCAGAGTGAGACTCCTTCTCAAAAAACAAACAAACAACCCTCTGATTGTGGTTGAGAAAATGACAAAACAGTTTAGTAACTACCTAGCACTTACATTCTACAGTGTATTAGGGATTATAGGTAATCTAGAGATGATTTAAAGTATATGGAAGGATGGTTATGTAGGTTATTTAGCAAATACTGTTGTTTTATACAAGGAACTTGAGCATCTGTGAATTTTGGTATACTCAATGGGGGATGGGGGCATTCTAAAACCAATCCCCTGTGGATGCTGAGGAAGGGCTTTTTTTTTTTTTCTTTTGAGGAAGGGCTTTTTAATAAAAGATAATGTATATGCCAAACCCTTAGCACCATGCCTAACATATAAGGACTCCTTAAGTCTGTGCCAAGCTGATGCTTACAGCTGGGCTTCAGGACCACTAACCAAGGATGCAGAGATACAGGTAGTAGTGGGAAGCAATGGTGGGGGAGGGCCCTGTTGGGAAACTAAGGTCGTGGTGTGGAGGCGAGGAGTGGAGGCGAGGAAAGGAGGGCAGGGACAAGACTGCTGGGAAGGAGAGGTCGGCTGGGTAAGATGGTGGGAGGAGTGATGGGTCCTGGGAGCCACCAAAGAGGGAGGAGAAGGACTGCGCATGAGTCGGTTGACAGAGAGAGGCTGGAAACCTGAGCAGAGCAGGAAGTCAGGCATGCGGACAGGTTTGGCAAGAACCAGGATGCTGGGAGCCCAGCTAGACACTGTGCTGGATTTAAGGAGAAGGCAGTTAAACAATAGGGAAACATGCCAAGATTCTTGAGCTTGAGAATAGAACTACAGGTAACTAAGGTAGTTTTTCATTCTTTTAAAATATTTTCTTTCTTTTTTTTGGAGGCAGAGTCTCACTCTGTCCCCCAGGCTGGAGTGCAGTGGTGAGATCTCGGCTCACTGCAACCTATGCCTCCCAGGTTCAAGTGATTCTCCTGCCTCAGCCTCCTGAGGAGCTAGGAATACAGGCGCCTGCCACCACACCCGGCTAATTTTTGTATTTTTTTCTTTTTCTTTTTTTTTTCTATTATTGAATTAAAATTCCTATGTTACTGCTTAAGGTGTTCTAATAATTTCTGTATTTTTAAATAGAGATGGGGTTTCACCATGTTGGCAAGGTTGGTCTCAACCTCCTGACCTCAAGTGATCTGCCAACCTTGGCCTCCCAAAGAGCTGGGATTACAGGCGTAAGCCATCGCACCCGGCCTTATATTTCTAACTTTTCAAATGAGCATGTATTCTTTTGTAACTATATTTGAATTTATAGCATAATTTTTCACATTACAAATGGATTTACTTTAATAGGTGATACAGCCGGACGTGTTGTAATCCCCAGCACTTTTCGGGGGCCAAGGTGGAAGGATTGCTTAAGCCCAGGAGTTCGAGACCAGCCTGGGCAACAAAGTGAGACACCCCCCTCCCCCATCCCTACAATAAAATACAAAAATTGGCTAGGTGCTACTCTGGGCACACTGCCTGTAGGGTAGCTCTGCTCTGCAAGTAACAGTACTGGGGGGAAAAAAAGGAAAAGAAAACAAAGGAACAAACAAAACAAGAAAAACAGAAAAGAGAAAAAAAAATTAGCGGGGCATGGTGGTGAGTGCCTGTAGTCCCAGCTACTCAAGATGCTGAGGTGGGAGGATTGCTTCAGTCTAGGAGGTCGAGGATGCAGTGAGAGTGATCAGGCCACTGCCCTCCAGCCTGAGCAACAGAGCTCACTGCAGTCTCGACCTCCTGGGCTCAAGTGATGCTTCCACCTCAGCCTCCCGAGTAGCTGGGACTATAGGTGCGCACTACTCTGCCTGGCTAATTTTTGTATTTTTTTGTAGACACAGGGTTTCACCACACTGCATGGGTGGTCTCCTGGACCCAAGTGATTTCCCCACCCCTGGCCTCCCAAAATGCTGGGATTACAGGCATGAGCCACCGCACCCTGCCCTTTTTTCTTTTTTGTGAGATGGAGTCTCACTCTGTTGCCCAGGCTGGAGTGCAGTGGCGCGATCTCAACTCACTGCAACCTCTGCCTCCCGGGTTCAAGCGATTTTCCTGCCTTAGCCTCCTGAGTAGCTGGGACTATAGGTGCCTGCCACCACACCCGGCTAATTTTTGTATTTTTAGTAGAGACAGGGTTTTGCCATGTTGGCCAGGCTGGTCTCAAACTCCTGACCTCAATTGATCTGCCCACCTCTGCCTCCTAAAGTGTTGGAATTACAGGCGTGAGCCACCATACCCCACCTACAAAGTTTGTTAATAGTAGCTCTGTTGGGGTTGTTAGGTTATGGGTGAGTTTTCTTTTCTTTTTTATTTTCCACACCAAACAAAATAGTAATATTCAGCTGGGTGCCATGGTGTGTGCCTGTAGTCCCAGCTACTCAGGAGGCTGAGGTGGGAGGATCGCTTGAACCCAGGAGTTCTGGGCTGTAGTGCGCTATGCTATCAGGTGTCCACACTAAGTTCGGCATCAATATGGTGACCTCCTGGGAGCGGGGGACCACCAGGTTGCCTAAGGAGGGGTGAACTGGCCCAGGTCAGAAACGGAGCAGATCAAAACTCCCATGCTGATCAGTAGTGGGATCTCTCCTGCGAATAGCCACTGCACTCCAGCCTGGGTAACACAGTGAGACCCTGTCTCTTAAAAAAAATTAACAAAGTAGTAATACTCAGACAAAATGAAGAAATCTTTTTCCTAAAATCTACAGGAGTAGAAACTATTAAGGGTGCAGGTTCGTAGAGGATGGAAGAGGGGTTAGGCTTTATGCAAGTGAGAGGACTACCTTAGTTAAGGGACCCATGTAGCCTAGAGAATGGAGAGGAAAGAATTCAGGGCCTGCCTGATGGAGGCCTTCTGTCTTCTCAGTGACCTTAGTTTTCTCTGGGGGAGGGTGACGCTCGGAGGCTGGGGGTGTGAGGAAAATGGAAATAATCATTACCAAGAATGCTCTGTTTTAAGTGCACATTGCTTAGTGGTTTATAAAATACTTTCAAGTCCATAGTCTCCTGTGCTCCTCCCAACAGTCCTGTGGGCTGGGCCAGGTCCAGTGATTACACTCATTTTGCAGATAAGGAAACAGGCTCTCTGAGTCCTGCTCAGGCATTCTCTAAAGGCCATTATATGCCAAGCCTTGTGCTAGTTCTGAGCCCAGAGAAACAGGGCTCAGTCCCTGACTGTCCTCAGGCAGCTTCCAGCCTGGGCAGGAAAAGCACAAAGTAAATGAACAATTTAAACTCAGTGTGTAAGTATAATGAGAGAATGGATACAAGAGATTGGAGTACAGACGAGGAGCTCCTAACTGGCCTTGAGAGTTAGGAAAGATGTTTTAGAAGTGGTGACATCGAAATGAGCCTTTTTATTTATTATTATTATTATTTTTTTAGATAGAGTCTCACTCTTGTCGCCAAGGCTGGAGTGCAATGGCATGATCTCAGCTCACTGCAACCTCTGCCCCCGGGGTTCAAGCAATTCTCCTGCCTCAGCCTCCCAAGTAGCTGGGAATATAGGTGCCTGCCACCACACCCGGCTAATTTTTGTATTTTTAGTAGAGACAGGGTTTCACCATGTTGGCCAGACTGGTCTCTAACTCCTGACCTTGGCTGATCTGCCCTCCTTGGCCTCCCAAAGTGCTGGGATTACAGGTGTGAGCCATTTTTTTTTTCCAACTCCTGAGCTCAAGCAATCCACCTGACTTGGCCTCCCAAAGTGCTAGGACTACAGGTGTGAGTGACTACTCCAGAACAAAGTCATACTGTAAGAGCATTCTATAATTTGCTTGTCTTCACTTAGATTTTCTTTTTTCTTTTCTTTTCTGAGACAGGGTCTCATTCCCTTGCCCAGGCGGGAGTGCAGTGGTGCGATAAAGGCTCACTGCAACCTCAACATCCCAGGCTCAAGCAATCCTCCCTAAGCTTCCAAGGTAGCTGGGAATACAGATGTATGCCACTGTGGGCGTCTAATTTTTGTATTTTTTGTAGAGATCGGATTTCGCCATGTTGCCCAGGCTGGTCTTGAGCTCCTGGGCTCAAGCAATCCTCTCCCTTTGACCTCCCAAAGTGCTAGGACTACAGGCATGAGCCACTGCATCTGGCCACTTAGTATATTTTCACTCAGCAAATACAAATCTATATAAAAATTTTAATGACTTTTTTGGTACTTTTTGACCTATGAATATATCACAGTGTATCACAATGTATTCAATCTCCTAATATATTGTACATTTATTTCTAACATTTAGTGACTATAAACAATGTCGCAAAGAACTTTAAAGTTCATATGAGTGTACTTTTCTAATGTCTTTTCAGATGAATTCTCAGATAGAATTGATCAATATACTTTCTTATCTGTGTCTATAAACCTGACCAATATTGGGCATTTTAATTCTTTTTAATTTTTTGAATGAAATAGGTGGAAAACGGCAGTTTTGTTTGTGTTCTGATGACTTTTTAAAAATAATTATTGGCCATTTATCATTCTTCTTTAAAGTCACCTGTTCCTGTTTTTGGCCATTTTTATTTTGGAGTCTTTGAGGTTTTTCTTATCAACTGATAAGGGATCTTTATATATTGCTGATAGTAATTCTTTGCCACAGACTTGCAAAATCTTTTCTTCCCAGCTTTCTTTTGCCTTTAGAACATAGTTTTTTTTTTCTTCTAAAGTTAATTTGGAAGAATGGTTTTGTCATGATAGCAAGAACATTCCAGTAAAAAAGAGTAATGATGAGAAATTTGCCCTCATAGATATAGAATGTATTATAAAGCTATCATCATTAAAGCATTGTGGGATTGGTACAGGTGCACACAAACAGATCAATGTATCCAAGTCAGAAACAGCTTCAAGTATAAAATAGTTCAATAGGTGATGAAGGTGCCAACTAAAATCAGTGGAGAAAACAGTGTTTGGACAAGTGGCTGTTACAAAAATTATGTTAGGTTTCTTCCTCACTCCAAAAATAAATTCCAAATGGATCAAAAGATTTGTCACTTAAAAATGAAAACATTTGTTATCCTCTTGTAGTGGACAGAAACAAACAAGTGCAATTTGTAACAAGTACTTGAGAGGATGTACGCGAGTTAATGACATGGAGTGAAAAGGCTCCAAAGGGTATTATTCCAGGCAGAGAGAACGGCCAGAGCAAAGGTTTGGAGGCTGAGAGGCAGCAGCGTGCGGACTCCAAAGAGGCAGGATCAGGAATCGAACTCAGGACGCCCACAAAGGAATGCAGGGCTGAGTCCATGCCCGCCCCCACAGGCATCATAATTATGTAAAATAGCACTTTTCCCATATATGGTACTTAATATCTGTCCTTCTGGTGGGACGACAGGAGTCTGAGAACACAGCTCGCGGGGCGGGGTGTCAGAGTTCCAGACCTTCCCAGTCGGCTCCCGCCGGGCCTCGCCCGGCCCAGGCAAGGCACCAAAACCCCGGCCCGGAGCCCTCCGCGCCCCGAGTCGCCGCCTCCTGATTGGTTTCCCGCTGTGTCAATCCTTGTCCTAGAACCTGGCTGTCCGTTGGACCCGCCCCAGGGGGCGGGGCTCCCGCCTAGGAAGCGCGGGGGAAGGTGGAGCGGGTGGAGGTGGGGGCGAAAGAGGAGGATGAATCTCCACTCCTCTGGCCACAGAGGCTCCGCCCACCCCCCGTTCCCACAGGCCAACATGTCTGCTCATCAAGATCAGGCGCGGTCTGCAGTGGGCGAAGCAGGAAGGGGGCGGGATTGTTCCCCAGGCTCCGCCCCGGAGCCGGCTCCGGGCTGGGAATGGGCCCGCGGCTGCGAGGGCGGGGCGGGAAGGCGGCGAGGAGCCGAGCTGGGTGCGGTGAGGCGCGCAGATCACCGCGGTTCCTGGGCAGGGCACGGAAGTCTGAGCGAGGCTGACCTGC
>CAUYLG010000502.1:0-49095 GCA_963573385.1 Cacajao melanocephalus
GCCTGGGCAGTAGAACAAGAATCCTGTTCTCTCTCCCTCTTTTTCTTCCTCTTTCTTTCTCTCGTACATTCTTTTTTTTTCTTTCTTTCACTCTCACTTTCTTTCCTCTCTTTTCCTTTCTTTCAAAAAAAAAAAAAAAGAATACATATCCAAAAAAAAAAAATAAATAAAAAAAATAAAAAAAATAAAATCATGCCTTTGTTCTAAGACAGAGGAGCACTGAAGTACCACAATGGTAAGTAGCATTGAGATTAATGGACCCAAATTATTTCCACTACAGTATAATATTATCCTGAGAGGATGTCCGTGAAGGTATGGAATGTTTATTGCTACATAATGCCTCTTTTTTCATGATAAGCTGTTAATTTGTTTTGCGTCCAAGGCAAAAACAAAACACTCTTTTTTGTTTTGAGGTGGACTTTTCCCTTTAAAGCATAAACCTTTTCTCTGAGACAAGCATTTCCTCTTCTACTGAGAAATGTGCATAAAAGCAGAATGTCACTTCTCTTTGTCTTCAATGGAATATTCAATCAATAGGATGAATGGAAACATTTTGAAATGCAGCAAGTTTTCTTTCTGGAGTCGCCCATGTTTAGTGGGTAATTTGGATCCAGTCGTAGAGCATAAGGAAGCATAAATTATAACCAAAATGAGACCACTGGAGACAATGAAGGAAGCTGCTATTATAAAAAAAAAAAAAAAAAAAAAAAGCTGAGCGGGAGAAACATTTGGGGAATGGAAATTAGGGCAGGTTTTGAAATATTTTCAAACCCGTTTACTACCATCTGTTAGGAGTCTATGCTGCTCAGGCTTGATGGTTTCCTATCTGTGAAATCCTCTGGCTTTGGAAAACAAATTTGGTGAAAGATGATTAAACTTCCTTTTTAATGGTCAAGAGGAAACGTAGGGATATGGTCTGGCAGGCTTGGAACCAGAATCGTGGGGAGGGCAAGTCAAGAATGCCCCTGCCTGCATTTTTAAAAAAGGGAGCTGGGCCTTTGAAGCTCATTTCGGTCCTAAAACCTGTTCCACCACTATGTTTCTTCACTGAGAAGTGGGACTGCTGCAGATGAAGCAGCTGTTTAGGAGGAAAATCAGACCCCAGGAAGCCAGTGAAGCCATTTACACAGGGCATCCCACAAGGTCAGGTGGTTGCAGAATCTTTTGTACAACTCCTGAAAATGGAGGCAGTTTAGCATTTGGATCCATTTCTCAGATTGTGGAGTAAATAAGAAAATAATTTGTAAACGGAATGAATCAGATTGTGTTGCAAAAATGGAAATCAAACAGAAGACAAGGACAGAAGACAAGGACTATCTTGCAGCAAAACGATGTCTTGACTTGAGTTTTTAGAGGTTAATGAAGTCATAAAATAAACAATTTGTACTAGCAGAAGCGCCTCCATATCCCCCAAAGGGCTGGCTAAATTAAAATGGAAATGCTCCTCTAGATCCCCCAAGGGCTGCACTTCTGACCACTCACAATTCACCTGCCCTCAACCTCCATTGCTTCCCGGAATAAGATTGTGTGTTTGTGTGTGTCAGTGTGTCCTGGCGTCTGGACCTTCTGAGGTTCCATCTGAGCTTCCTCTTCCCTAGGCACATTTGACAGCCTTAAGCTGTTTCCCACTGGGGCACTGCCTTCCTGGCTATTGCCTCTAGCTAGAAAATACCAGAAAACAAATGGCTAGTCCCTTCAATTTCTTTAGGTCTCATCAGAAAAAAACTTTCCTGACCACCTGTTAAGTGAGAGCCCCTTCCCTATTTCTTTTAGAGTGACCTCCACCTGATTATATTTATTTATCTGTTGCCTGCTTCATCCTCCAAAACGTAAGCCTCACAAAGGCAGAGCTAGTTCTGCTTGCCCTTTGTTTCCAGTATGAAGCAAAGGGCACAGATGTGGTAAATTGGACTCTATTGTTCAGCAGACTCTCATTCCCTTCCATGTCCCCACAGTTGTTTCCTGCCATCTTGCTCTTTACCTGGCTGTGCAAAGTGCTTTGACCTCATTATGTATAAGGTGTATTTCCCTGCCCCTTGACTTTGGCTCTGACTCCGTCTTGCTTTGGCCGATGGAATTTTAGTGGATGTGGACTCACAGAGACTCTAGTGTTCTTCGTCCTTTTGTGTGCCTGTCTTTGCTACGAGAAGAACATGACTCAGGAAGTGGTGGGCACGAGGAGATGAGAGACAGGTGAGCCCCCCGAACCTGGCCCAGCCAAGTCCATCCTAAACCAGCTGGGTTCCATTTGACTCAAAAACACATGAGCAGGAAATAGATGCTCTTCGTTGTGTGCCACTAAGGCTTTTTTTTTTCTGAGATGGATTTTTGCTCTTGTTGCCCAGGCTGGAGTGTGAGGGTGCGATCTCGGCTCACTGCAACCTCCGCCTCCCAGGTTCAAGCAATTCCCCTGCCTCAGCCTCTCAAGTAGCTGGGATTACAGGCATGCACCACCATGCCCAGCTAATTTTGTATTTTTAGTAGAGACGAGGTTTCTCCATGTTGGCCAGGCTGGTCTCGAACTCCCGACCTCAGGAGATCCGCCCATCTCGGTTTCCCAAATTACTGGGATTACAGATGTGAGCCACTGTGCCTGGCCCTATTGTTGCATTTTTTTTGTTAACACAGCAAAAGTATTAAATGAATTAATAGTTAAAGTTTTAGTATTCAAAAAATAACTAACCTCTGAATGCAAATGAAAAACTTTACATGTTAAGAAACATACAAAATCATACAAAAAACCGAAGGATAGAGGATGTGATATGTGTGGTTCTAAACTTTCGCTCACATGAAAGGGAGACAAAATAAGAAACTTCTATGGCCCTGGGATGAACATTTGACAGAACAGACTCTTCAAGGAAGTTGGTCTGGTTTAAAGAAGGAGAGAACACAGAACACCTAGTTCTGGTGTCTCAGTGCTGCCGTTACACCACATAACCAGCAGTCCCATTTTAACACTGGGAGCGTGTGTGTGTGTGTGTGTGTGTGTGTGTCTGTATCTCTGGCGTGGGTGTCTGTGTGCTTCTGGTGTGTGTCTTGTGCATCTGTGTGTGAGTATGTGTAAATCTGTGTGTATGTGTTTGTGTATATGTCTCTGTGTGTCTATGTGTGTGTACCTTTGTGTGTATGCCTCTGTGTGTGTGTGTCTCTGTGTGTGTGTATGTGTGCATGTGTCTCAGTGTGTTTCTGTGTGAGTCTCTGTGTAGGTGTGTTCGTTTTTTTGTGTGTATGCCTCTGTGTGTGTCTGTATGTGTCTCTGTGTGTGAGTCTGTGAGTCTCCGTGTGTATCTGTGTGTGTATGTCTGTTTGCATATCTTTGTGTGTATGTGTGTCTCTGTGTGGGTCTGTGTGTCTCTGTGTGTGTCTGTGTGTGTCTCTGTGTGTCTGTGTGTGTATCCGTGTGTGTGTCTCTGTGTGTACATCCGTGTGTGCACACGTGGGTCTGTTTGTGTGTATTGGGGTAAGGAAGACAGGAAGGCAGTAATAAATGGGTTGAAGGAAAGAAAGAAATCCCCAAACTGAAAAACTGCTTTTTAACAATATGTTGTACCCCTAAATTGAATTATACTACTATTAATCCTGTCACTGATATTGGTAGAGACACATATATTAATATATTTTAAATACAGATGAATACTTTATTTAGAAACACAATGTTTCCTTTTAAGTAGAGGTGATAGTATATTTTCAAAGCACTCAAATATTAAAACTGTCTAACTTTCAATTAAGAACAGTTTTTTAAAAGAATCAGAGAAAAACACACCATTTTTGCATTTTTAAAGAATTTCCAGAAAAAAAATGCCTATTACAGCTTCTCTAAGGACACTATATAGGTTTTTTTTTTAAAATGGTAATGTTATTCAGTATTTTTACTACCCTTAAAAAGAAAAAGAGAAACCAGAGACAAGGCAATATCGTCCATTTTAAAGAATTCTGAACTCAAAATTGCTCTGTTGTCCAAGTGTCTCTGAAGTTTAACTGCAATGAAATTCCTGAGGGAGTCAGTGGATTAGCGAAGTTTCGGTTTGTAGGTTTTCCAGTTACTGACCTTTTTTGGAGGCACTTCTAAACTTCAGGGTTTCGCCAGCTGTGAAATATGGCCAGCCATAATAGGAAACCAGCACTATTGCATCAATAGAAGCAGGAATCAGACCACGATCCAGAGAATGATGTACCACGGGTGCCAGTTTCTGAAAACCCATAAATCTTGGAGCATCCCTAGAATGTATTCAATTTCTGGTGGAGGAATTGCTACGTAGTTGCCAAACCTGCCTTCTGCTCTCTTGAACATTCTTTGTCAGGAAGATATCATCAACGGAGGAAAAATGCAAACGCATTTGACTGTAGTCATGGACATTTCTGTGAACAGAACATTATTTTGTCATTATGATAATCAGATAAATATGTTTTGTTTGGTTCAGAAAGATGTAAGAATTTTCAACCTAATTATAGAATTTACATTTTAAATGGGAAACATATGGGTATATATTCAGAGATGACATAACATCCTCAAGTATATAAAAAGCAACAATCTGACAGATGTTCACAGAGGACTGTGTACAGAAGAAAAATCAGGTGTGATTTAAGTGATGGCAGCTGCTAGAATTTGACTTTATTGCCAAGGAAGAGAGGAGAGAGCTCAACTTCTGTGTTGCCTTGGCTAGATCATTGTATTTCTCAAATTAAGTTTCCCCCAAGATAATTTTTTCCTGCCAAGGCAGGTCTTATGAGTAGTTGGAATAGGTTGGTTTCAGCACTTAATGTGTTGTTCTGGGATGCTGGGATAGCCTTAGTGCCAATAAAACAAACTCCTTTTATTCTAAGGTGAGTGATTAAAATCTTTCCATCATTTTTAAGGTTATTGGTGCTTGTTACGTTAAAATATCCCTCAAACAGTTACTTTTAAATATTTTCTCCAACTTTTCAAACTTAGCATCTGAGGAAGCTTAGTGATCAAATCATTATTGTATGAAAGACCATAGTACCAGGAATGTTTATTATAGCTCTGGAAGCCATAGCAAAATACTAAGAACCCCTTAAATGTCTAGCAGCAGGTCACTGGTTAAATAAATCAGGCTGCTTCAATATAATGACATGCTGTATAGCCATGGAAAAATAACATCAAAGAAGGATTTTTACATAACAAGAAAATATTCATGTGTGCAAAGTGAAAAGGCAAGTTATAAACAATATAACCACTGAGAATAGGCAAAAAGAAATGTACCAACAGGTTGATAGTGGTTATCTTAGGTGTTGAAGCTATAAATAACTTTTTTTTAAGAGATAGGATCTCGCTCTGTTGCCCAGACTGGAGTGCAGTAGCGTCATCATAGCTCACGGCACTTCACCTCCTGAGCTCAAGTGATCCTCCCACCTCAGCCCCCAGAGTAGCCTGGAATTACAGGTATGTGCCACCATGCCTGACCAATTTTTTAATTTCAAAATTTTTGTGTAGAGACAGGGTCTCACTATGCTGTCCATGCCAGTCTTAAACTCCTGGGCTCAAGCAATCCTCCCCTCATCCTTCCAAAGTGCTGAGATTACAGGCATGGGCCACCACACTTGGGCATAAATAATTTTAATTATCCTTACATATAATCCACATATATAGAGAGAGAGCATAAATTTTCTATGAATGAAATGATATAAATCATAACTTATGGTGTCTGCCCGTGGTGAGTAGCCAATAAATGCTAGCATTTATGATTATGGTTATTATGAGAACAATAATACATTTACTACACTATTTATAAATAAATTATTTAAACATGTATTTTTTATAAAATAGAACCATTTTTTAAAACTCCATTTACATTTCTGAGGTCAGGTTTGTTTGGTGTATGTGCCTGGTGGAAGAGGGAGTTAGGGTCTTTAGCAGAAATTTCTGCCTCTCTTTGGAGATGGGGTGGTGGTAACGGAGGAGGGAACAGTGAATCAGAAACCCTGAAAGCAAACTTGGCATACTTCTTGGGTTTCTTGGGTCCACTTTTCTCTGGCATTCACGAGCCCTGAAGAAGTCATATGCTAGCTCAGACCATAACAGTCTGGGGTTACTTCCTTCCTAGCATGTATTTCCCTTAAAAATTAAGCTTGCAAAGATATCACAGAGCCATTGAAAAGATGATAACACCTCTACTTACTTTCTAAAATACTCTTTCATCCTTTCTGCATCTTTCCCATGTACTAGCATTTCCATCATACAACAAAAGTCATGTTATTTTTTTCAATTGGAAAATATATAAAAATAATTCTATGTTGGCTGGTTTTAACCACAGCCTTCTCGTATTCCAAGAAAACAATAAAGGAATACCTAATTTACAAGCCAAAATAGTTTGATTATTGTTTTTGTTATTTTCCTCACCTAAATTTCTCTTTCTGTGTTGCAAATTGTTAATTTAACTTAACCAATATTAATAAGAACCCAAACTAAATTTATAAAATGTATGTAATTTCTATAGTTTAAACTATGAAATCTTGGAAAACAAAACCTTTATTTCAAAATAAACTCAAACATTTCGAAACAAAATCAAAACTTTTATTTCAGAAGCTAATTTAGAAAATACTACTTCTATAGAGGTAAGTTTTTAAAGAAATGATCATTTCAAAAGGCAATTTATTCTCAGTCATAACTAACTTTACTGCTTTTGAGATGATGTACAACTGTGTTTTTTTGTTTGTTTTTGGTTTGCTAAGAAATTATTATTAAAATTTCTTGTAGAATATTTGGAAGCTATTTTGCAAAGAAAATGTCAAACGTGTAGAAAATTTTGGAAAACTGTTAAAAAGTGTTAGAGAAAGAAGATTAAGCACATTCAACAGTAATTACACGATCACTTCAGATAGAAACTCATTTTGCTTAATTTGAAGCATGCAACCTGTGTGCCAAAATTGGCTTGGTCAGAAAATTTTCCTGGCCAGATGCAATGGCTCACACCTGTAATCCCAGCATTTTGGGAGGCTAAGGAGGGGTGAATTACCTGAGGTCAGGAGTTCAAACCAGTCTGGCCAACATGGTGAAACTCCATCTCTATTAAGAGCCGGGCATAGTAGCCTGCTCCTGTAAACCCAGCTACTGGGGAGGCTGAGGCATGAGAATCACTTGAACCTGGAGGTGGAGGTTGCAGTGAACTGAGATTGGGCCATTGCACTCCAGCCTGGGTGACAGACAGAGGGAGACTCTGTCTCAAAAAAAAGAAAGAAAAAAAGAAAGAAAAGAAAATTCCTGTTTGGTATGTGTTTTGAGATTTAAAGGGAAGCTTTAGGAAAATATTTTGTTTGTGAATTTGGAGAGGGGAAAAATGTTGTTACAGGAAACACGATTTTATGAATTTATTCTTCTACCTGCAAACTCTACCACTCCCAGGTGCCATATGTTTTAAGACTCCATTCAGGTACTACAAGAAATACTGACACAATTGTGCTGGCACAATTTCAGAAAAGCACAGTGGTCTCAATATTTGTTCATCCTATTCACTAAAACAGAAGTTGTTCATGAGTTAAAAAAAAAAAGGGAATTATTCAGAAAATATAGGCTTGTGTTTTAAAGATGGCCATAATTTCTCTGACACTTCTCCCATTGAAAGATGGAGTCCAATTGTCCCCTCTCTGCCCATTGAATCTGGATGGGCTTAGTGACCCATTTGTAACCCATAGAATGTGGCAGAAGTGACACTGTGTGGCTTCCAAGGCTAGGTCAGAAAGGATGAGGCAACGTCCACCTTGTCCCTTTGTCCACTAGATCATTTACTTTTTGAGCCCCAAGCTATGATGCAAGAAGTCTAACTGCCTGAAGGCCACCATGCTGTGAGGAAGTCACATGGGGAGGCCACATGTAGACAATCTCGCTTACAGTCTTAGCTTAGCTCAGCTCTGAATCATCCCAGCTTAGGTGATAGACACAACAGTGAAGATGCCCTCACACCTGAGATGACAGTGGCCCAACTTGCTTGTGTAACCTGTAGCATTTGAGTCTGCCCACCTAGGTTGCAGGTGTCAAAGAAGAGAAAGAATCCATCCCAGCTTCACCATTTTTGAATTCCTGTCCAACAGAATCCATGAGGCTGATACTGATTATTTTTTCATTGCCAAGCAGGGGTTTTGATTTTGTTTCTTTTTGTTTTGTTTTCATGCAGAAATAGATGACTGGTACATTGTGTAATTTAAACTTACAGGATAAATATTTGAGGAGATGATATGTTGTAAATATGTGTTACTCTGAAACTGCAGTTTATTTCTGAGGTAGAAGCATTTAGATTATATATTCTTTGTGTTTTAATAAAATATAAAGTTATTAGTTGCTTTTGGTTTTCAGTATAATGGAATCACGAGATATCTTTTTTTGTGTGTGTTTATTTGGAATATTTCAAACTGAACAAAAGAGTGGCTTCTATGACTCTTCTAAGGGATGTGATGTGCTGTTTTCTGCTGGACTCTAGCCCCAGCCCTTGGTCATTTCTGTGTTCAGTTCACTGATAAATGCCCATTCCTGTGCCCTGGCCTTGCTGCTGTGGTGACAGATGCTAATCACATCAGACCAAACACTTGGCTCAGGCAGTTTCACCGACAGCTCAGCTATGCCAGGGTCTCCTCGGGGATACAGGTGGAGTCAATGCTTGTGGGTTTTGTTTCATAGCAAGCTTTTATTCCCAATTTAGGTACAGATAAATCTAATTTTTAACAGCACTAAGTAGAAAATGAATGTGAAAAAATAAGTTTAAGCTTAAGCAGCTTTAATGTGGATAATTCTCTTTTATTGCAATAACACTTCAAAGAAATGGGCTGACCTGTCTATTTTTTTACCTGATTATCTCTGGAAAGAGAAAGTCTTTCTGCTGATAAGGACACTCAAAGTACCTTCTTTGGCTCCTGTATTGATTTGTTATTTTAAAATTCAAAAAGATTTGTCTTTATAAACATAGAGCCTAAACCACCAAGTTATCAGCTTTTGAAGAAAGTTTTTTGAATCACTATTGTCTAGCATTTATAAATACAAATGTTAATTTTGAGTGGAGAAAATCTTTATAGTTTTCCAGAATCTTTAGAACATCTGTATTCATACTGTACTTTCATTGCCTTCTGATCATTGCCACATAGTAATGCCACCTATAAATTATGAAATATTTCAGATATACCTACCAGACTCCATTAGTGGCAAATTTTGGTAGCTGGGCTGCCCTGTAAACATGAGAGCAGTGTATGGGATTCAGAGCAGAAGTTCTACCAAAACAAGTGCAAATGGGGGATGAGGGGGTCAGGAGTCACCCTAAAACTGCAAGTTTTAAAACATCTTTGCCACAGTTATGGACTGAATTGTGTTTGCCCCGTAATTCACAAGTTGAAGTCCCAACCCTCAGCACTTCATAATGTGGTCTTTGTGGGAATAGAGTTTTTGCAGATGTAATTAGTTAAGATGAGATCAAATTTCTGGACAAGGTGTGCCCGAATATGACTGGCATGCTAATACGGGAAATTTGCGCGTGTGCACGCACACACACACACACACACACACACCAGCATGTGAAGATGAGGGCGGGAATCGGGGTAGAGCCAAGGGATGCCAAGGATGGCCAGCAAACCCCTGGAAGCCAGGGGAGACCCTTGGAACAGATTCTTCGTCTCAGCCTCAGAAGCAACCAACCCTACCAACACCTGGATTCCGGACACCCAGCCCCCAGGACTGGAAGACAGCCTTCTGTTGCTCATGCCGCCCAGTCCACAGTACCTTGTTTACGGCAGCCCTAGGAAATGAATGCACCCGTAATTGGCTGATTTTGATTTAACATGGAAGTATCTAGTACTCTTTATCTTTTAACTCCATAGTGATGGGAGGTGAGATAATTACCCAGTGGATTTATAATCTGTCTAGACAAACTGAATTCATTCAGAGGAATGAAAAACAGCTCTTCCATCAGCTAATCTGTGTACGTACTTAAGATTATTCAAACATTTCCAGGGTCCACCAAAGGACCACAGTCATAGTGTTTAGGAATCCTGACTATTGCAGCTCCTCACAAAAGATAAATTCTGTCAGGCCTTGCCTGGTCCTCCTCGTCGGGAGCCCGGACTGCACGTTCTTACATCTCCTTTCAGGGCTGTCCAATCTTTTGGCTTCTCTGGGCCATACTGGAAAAAGAATTGTCTTGGGTCACACCTAAAATACACTAACACTAATGATAACTGATGAGCTGAAAAAAATTTGCAAAAAACTCTTAGAATGTCTTAAGAAAGTGAATGAATTTGCGTTGGGCTGCATTCAAAGCCGTCCTGGGCCGCGTGCAGCTTGCAGGCCACAGGCTGGACAAGCGTGCCATCCATCCTTCAGAGCCTTGGTTGCTGTGACAGCGCCCTGTTGTTTGGCCACTCCTTCGTTTCAGACATATCTCTAAAGAGATCACAAGCCTGTCCAGATTAGGAAACACTTAAAGTGAAGCTTGGGATCTTTGGGACCTGGCCCCCATGGCTCCTCCACTCACTAAAGAAGAAATTGAGCCAGGCACCAATTTCCAGAGCCCTTGGAAAACATCGAAGCACGTGACATTGTTTGTGGGTGGCTCCCACTTTCTTGTCCTCTTTCTTTCTTCTTTCCTTCTTCCTTCCTTCTTTCCTTCCTTCCTTCCCTTCTTTCTTTCTCTCACTCTTTCTCTCTCACTTTCTTTCTTTCTTCTCTTTCTTTCTTTCTTTCCTTCTTTCTTTCTTTCCTTCTTTCTTTCTTATCTTAGGTGGAGTCTCGCTCTGTCACCCAGGTTGCAGTGCAGTGGTGTGATCTTGGCTCACTGCAACCTCCACCTCCTGGGTTCAACAACTCTCCTGTCTTAATCTCCTGAGTAGCTGGGATTACAGTTGCATGCCATCACGCCCAGCTAATTTTTGTATTTTTGGTAGAGACGGAGTTTCACCACTGCACTCAGCCCTTGTACCTCTTTTCAAGATGACCTCAAAAGCCCTCCAGAGTCCCTGTACTGAATTTCACTTCCACTCATAGAGCCTGCCTTGGTCCAGGATGCAGGGAAGACTAAGAGTTATTTGGTGAAAGTAGTGTACACTGCAGAGTGATGTATGGGAGAGGCAGGGCTCCTCAATTCCAGTGACCTACAGTAGAGGCGCAGTGTGAGGCAGATGTCCCCCAACTATAGGACATCCTCTACAAATAAATAGCAGGTGAAGAATTTAATATTTTACTAATCCCGGATCACTGCTCTCCCCTCGGTTAGATACTGAATGGATAAACTGAGATACCATTAAACAGTTGATGAGGCAGTAGGTTTTCCATCCCAGGTGTCAACAGATGAAGTAGCACATTAAAGAACCTAGTCCTGTTTATCATATTGCTTAGAAGTGCTGTGACAGGCAGAGATAAGCAGGTAGCTAGATAGATGTGTAGGTGTGAAGAAAGAGAAAAAGATAGATTGACAGAAAGCAAGACGGCCTGAAAGGTAGATTATCTGCAAGGATGGGAGATAAATCAGATAAATAGAGCAGTTACCTAACCATCTGCATTTTTTTCCTCCCACATTCTTCTTTGCTTTATATCAGCCACCAGAATTGTATTGTTATGTCCAGCGCAGGAAGGTACTTAAGTGATCTTCATATTTATTCTATGACATTCCTTCAAGAAATTTTAATTAAGTCATTTTTTAAATAAAAAATCAGGTACTATGAAGCTCCATGTATTAAGTGCACATTCAATATCAAGATGCATAAGTTATAAACATCCAAAAGACACTCCCCCGACTCCCAAAGAAACTCACAGCTTATGGACCTGCAGATGGTTCTGACGTAGGCAGTGGGAGCTGCAGCCTGGAAAATGAAGCTGTGATACCGTAAGAAGTTCTGTGTCCTGGATTCTGTTTGCAGCTACCAGTGTAACAGCTGACCACCACTGCTGGCTGCTTATCAGGTCTTTTAAAAGATACATGTTGTAAAGAAGTCTCATTAAAAGAGATGACGAAAATACAATGTGGAGTACAGTGCCTGGCTTTGCAGCAGGCCTTCCTGATGTTAACTCTTAGGGTAGTGGTAAGACACCCTCAGCTCTATAAGAGGCCACAAGTTCATTCATTCATTCATTCGTTCATTCATTCATTATTCATTCATTTAACTATTTCTTGATGTCTATTCAGTGCCAGGTTCTGAGCCAGGAAATATAGCAAGGAAAAAGTCCAATACATCTCTTTCCTCATGATGTTTACATTGTAGCAGGGAGAATCTTCAAGTATTCCTATTGATTTGAAATAGACACTAGAGGAGAAAATCATGAAGGAAATGGGCTCAGAACTCATCAAGTTCAGCAGAAGCAGTGAATTCATCAAACTCCAGAAAGTACTGTCCCATCTGAATTTCTTAAGACTCATGATCAGTCCTTGCCCCTCTTCAGTGGTGATAGCCTTTTTCTGTGGGGTAAAGTTTCTGAACAGAGCCCTAGAGAAGACTTCTGCTCTGTCCACGATTTTCTCCTTCTCATACAAACGATTTTACTACCCATGCCACCGTTTAGCTGCAGAAGAGTTAGAACCCTCCAGCATGGTTGGTAGTTTGCCTGTGTAATCATTTTCCATGAAACCAAATTCTTCTGGCCAGGTGGGTGAGTCTGGTTTTAAAGACAAGTCTTCACAAAGGACATAAACAGCCCCACAGAGTTGTCCACCTGCCACCCCCATGTGCCCTGGTAAAAGTGCTATCTCTCTTCTCCTTATCCTTTGTCTATTAAGCAGATAAGGGTAGCTGACTCCTATGCTATGGTAAGGGACATAAGAAAGACAAGTGCCTCCCCCAGCCTGTGGCCATGACTTGTTGTCCCATCACTGTTCCCTGTCTTTAGTGGAAGTTATTGGGTTAACAACAGACATGACATCGTTCAAGTGCCCTCAGGTTGGTGTGGGAGAAACAAGCCTATGTATTAACACAACATGTCATATAATCAACCCTTCTTCTCTCCTCATTTTCTTTGTTGAAGGATGGCACAGATCTACCATTGTCTTCAGGTTAGTGTCAGCTCTGAGACCTCGAGAGTTTTCCTCAGAATGAAGCTGTTCTGTAGAGCGTCTGTCCCTTCCTCTCAGCATCTTTTGAAATTGAGCATTACGGGAGTGTAGGAAAATTCCTAGGTTCTAGTAAATAGGCTCACTCAAGAGACTTAAGAGAAAATATGCAGACTGATTACTCTAAAAACCTTTTATTTCCATAGCTTCCCAAACCAACGATGTGACCATTTTGAAGAACAGCGTGGGTTATACTTATAGTCTACCCAATAACAGGGCAGCTTCTTATCGACACCTACATTTTTTCTGCTGTTCCCAAATGATGAAATGCTCTTTGCTGTTTTAATGACTAAACCAAATTTGTAAGCTAGTAGATAAGCCCCAGATTCTTCTTGCAGACACTTCAAACTGTGGTCCCATAAATGCAAGTTCCATCTCCTCAGTGATTATCACAGTTATTATTATGTAACAATTACCATTTTTGCATTTCTCTCTCTTGTACTGGGCTGTAATTTCGAAGGGACTGTGTTTCTCTTGATCATTCCTGTATCCTTAGCATTTAGTAGGGATTCTGGCAGGAAATTGTCACTCAATAAACATTTGTTGCACGGATGAATGGGTCTGAATTTGGAGCTGTTGATTTGCTTGGAGAAGTACCTTTTGTGAAAATGTCCACAGGTAGAAACAGGAGGTGAAGCGCATGGCAATGATCACAGAGGAGCTAAGGGTGATGCAGAGACAGCCCTGCCCACGACAGTGCCACACAGAGGTGGCCGGCTGGGCACCGGAGGGGGTTGGGGGCTGCCTGATTATCAGAACTACCAATGGCTTGATGACCACACACAGTGCTGCTGGGCAAATTCTTACCTGAAAATTTCTTCCATTTCCTGGAAACACTGTTCAAAATCAATATAAGTGCTTTGTTTTCCTGGCATTGTCTAAGAACAAAGTATTCCCTCGCTTGAAATTTTCCAGATTACTAGCACCTACTCATTTAAACAATAAGACATTTGGAATTTTACTCGTTGTGGTGAATTACTTTTTTTTTTCTTGAATGGTTATGCCGAAGTTCACTTAATGTTTTCTAAAGACTCCGTCACCCTGTTGATTAGCTCTTGAGAGCATCTACAGATGGTTTTATGTATGTACATACTTTTTACGGCTTGAGGAATACTTTTACACAGACCAGTGGTTTATAACTCCCCCTCTATTCTTGTGGCGTGAGGATAGGAGTGGGCGGTGGGAAGCAGCAATGGGACAGCGGTGTGCAGAGCCCGGGCTCCCTGTGCTCTCTTATCTTGTCTTATAGACTGGGACTTCTTGGATGTTCTGTGAGCAGAGAATCCTACTGTTTCATATATACTACCATGCATTACTTTAATTAATCTTCCACCTGATTCGCTCAGGCAAGTGGGGATTTACTGCTGTTTCCAGTTTACAGGAACATTAATTGAGTCAGTAAAGTTTATTATTTTTTTATTTATTTACTTTTGAGATGAAGTTTTACTCTTGTTGCCCAGGCTGGAGTGCAGTGGCACAATCTTGGCCCACTACAACTTCTGCCTGCTGGGTTCAAGTGATTCTCCTGCTGCAGCCTCCCTAGTAGCTGGGATTACAGGCACGCACCACCACAGCCAGCTAATGTTGTATTTTCAGCAGAGATGGGGTTTCACCATGTTGGTCAGTCTGGTCTCAAACTCTTGACCTCAGGTGATCCACCCGCCTCAGCCTCCCAGAGTGCTGGGATTACAGGCATGAGCCATCATGCCTGGCAATTCAGTAAAGTTTAGATTTACTTTTTGAGAAAGCATATGGCTAAAGCAGACATTCATGCAGCACCTGTTTTGTGCCAGGTGCGGTTTCAGGAACTTTGTACCATGATTTTATTTCAACAATTTTAGCATCAGCAATCTTACTCTACTAGGTCATGGCCAAACTGGACTAAGAGCTGTGACATTGTTCTCCAAATCTCTCGTTCTTTTCAGAGGGTTACATTACTTCTACAAAATAACTGTCTTAGTCCATTTAGTGTTGCTATAACAGAGTGTCTGAGACTGGGTAGTTTATAAAGAAAAGAGGTGTATTGATCTCATGGTTTGTAGGTGGGAAAGTTTAAGGGCATGGCGCCAGCTTCTGGCCAGGGCTTTCTCACTGTGTCATAATGAAACACAAGGTCAAAGGTGGGGTAGGCATATGCGAAAAAGAAGGGACCAAAGAGGGCAACATATTTTATGCCAACCTACTCTTATTTTTTTTTTGAGACGGAGTTTTGCTCTCTCACCCAGGCTGGATTGCAGTGGTGTGATGTCGGCTCACTGAAACCCCTACCTCCCAGGTTCAAGCAATTATCCTGTCTCAGCCTCCTGAGTAGCTAGGATTACAGGTGTGTGCCACCATTCCCGGCTAATTTTTTGTATTTTTAGTAGAGATGGGATTTCACCATGTTGGTCAGGCTGGTCTCGAACTCCTGACCTTGTGATCCACCTGCCTCAGTCTCCCAAAGTGCTGGGATTGCAGGCGTGAGCCACCGTGCCTGGCCAATACCAACCGACTCTTGAGGGAATTAATCCACTTCTGCAAGAACTAATCCTGGAAACACTGCAAGAGTAAGAACTCACTATCCTGAGAATGGTACCAATCTATCATGAGGAATCCACCCCTAATACCCAAACACCTCCCACTAGCTCCCATCTCCCAACGCTGTCTCTTGAAATTAAACTTCCACGTGGGTTTTGGTGGGGGCAAGGCACATCTAAATTGTAGAAAATACCCATAGAGAACTTGAGAAAGCACATGGATATTTGTGATTTTGTTTCGCCGTCTTTGCCCTTTTCTAGTGAAACAAGGATGCCTTTGAGTCTAGAAAAAAGTCCATCAGGCTGAATGGGTTTCAGATGGCTGTCACTGGATTTCTGGTTTTACCTTTTATCTCTAATGGGCTCCTACCCCTTAAGGGGCTTATGGTCTCACCCCGCACCTACCTTAAGGCCAGGTTCAGGTCTGCAAACCACAAATCCAATGCCAAAACACTGGTAAGAAATCAGATTGGACTGATTTTCTTAGGAAAAGAAAATAGAAACTTACCCCACAAGGCATTACTACCTAAAACCACCTGTAAGCATTTCTATCATTTCCTTGGATGCTTGAGACTCACCTGTGAGAGGCAAAGCATCAACTTCTCCCACATACCCTTAGTTGCTCTAGACAATTCACCTCTGCATTCCACTTTTGGCAAAAGCAAAGCATAATGATTACCAGAATTCAGTGTGGAGCCATCCCTTAACAAACAGTGGTTAAGAAACAAGAGAAGGAAGGAAGAAAGGAAGGAGAGAAGGAAGAAGGAAGGAAGGAAAGAAGGAAGGAAGGAAGGAAAGGAAGGGAGGGAGGGAGGGGGAAATAAAGGAAGAAGGAAGGAAGGAAGAAGGGAGGGAGGGAAGGGAGGAAGAAAACATGGAAGGAAGGAAGGAGAGAGGGAGGGAGGGAGGAAGGAAAGGAAGGAAGGAAGGACAGAAGGAAGAAAGGAGGAAGGAGGGAAGGAGGGAGGGAGGGAGGGATCAGAAATCATAGCCAGTGAAACCCAGGAAAACCATTAGGCAGGAATTAGGACGGTACTTTGTCCAGGTTTGCATTCCCAACATGTAGCATCATACAGATCAAAAATATTGTTGGATGAATAGTGAATCACAGTCAAACACTGAGTAAACCTGGCAGTTGGCATCACAGGGGAGGGTGTGTTGTTACTGGACTCTGAGTGGGTCGCTGTTTTTCATGCCAAGTCATGACAGTAGGATTCGGTGTGCTGGGGGAACACCGTTTTATGAATCTCACTTTTAAAAAACTGCAAGTGCTATAAATAGAAGCTTTCATAATATTGAGATAATAATGGTAAAAAATTATCATTTTTGCTTATTTGTGATGGTTAATATTGTCAACTTGATTGAATTGAAGGCTGCAATGTATTGTTCCCAGGTGTGTCTGTGAGGGTGTTGCCAAAGGAGATTAACATTTGAGACAGTGGACTGGGAGAGGCAGAACCACCCTCAATCTGGGTGGGCACCCAGCTGCCAGCGCAGCTAGAATCAGCTTCCAGCACAGCTAGAAAAAGCAGACAGAGGAACGCGGAAGGGTTAGACTGCCTGAGTCTTCTGACCTTCATCTTTCCCCTGTGCTGGATGCTTCCTGCCCTCAAACATCAGACTCGAGGTTCTTCAGCTTTTGGACTCTTGGACCTACACCAGGGGTTTGCCAGGGGCTCTTGGGCCTTTGGTCACAGACTGAAGGCTGCGCTATCGGCTTCCTTACTTTTGAGGTTTTGGGACTTGTACTGGCTTCCTTGCTCCTCGGCTCGCAAACAGCCTACTGTGGGACCTCACCCTGTGATCATGTGAGTCAATACTCCTTAATAAACTCCCTTTTATGTATACATCTATCCTATTAGTCCTGTCCTTCTAGAGAACCTTAATACAATATTTGTAATGTTTATATCTCACAATAAAACTCAGATGTAGTTAATTCAGGCATAAATGCATGAGAAAGGTTTATATTAATTAAGGCCAAAACCACCACCAACAAAAAATACGGAAAAGTCAGTATCACCATGCTGCCTTTAGCACCGACTTTTTCTTGGCTAAGTATTTCAGAATCTGTCATGTATGAAATTCAACCTGAAATGCACATGTGCAACAGGTACATCTTGGGGCTTTGAGGCCAATCCCAACCCACAGTTGCCAAGAACGACCGGCCCTGAGAAACACCTGAAGAAGATTGGTTTAGTGTTTAGGTCCTTCTATGACCCCGAAGAAGGCACTGGGGAAGACCCGACTGTGGCTTCACTTAGCAGCCCCCCAGCCATCACCACCTCATTTCTTGCCCACCTTTGTAGTGTACCCATTCCTAATTAAGAAGGCTGAGGCAGAGCCAAGTGTTAACACAGGGCTGGTATCTCTCCCAGGCTTGCCAGTCATTTGCACACAGAGAAAACCAATTGAGAGAAGAAGAGAGAGAGAAAACCTAGGTTTCCCAACAATGTAAGTTACATCTTAGTATGAGAAGTTAAACAATATCCATTGTTTTGAACTACTTTTGCTCTTAAATCCACAGCGGTAAATCCTTTCTCTTTCGAAGACTGTTGACTGTCACAGGAAACCGGGACCATCTGGTCAAGTCAGGGTGTATTTCTGCTCATCTTCAGGTTTATAAACCGGTGCAAGAAATAAAGAAAGAACCTGAGTTGGAGTTGCCAGTTTGTTTAGGCTTATCTTATTTGGAGAAGGTAATAAATTGAATGTGCTTTAAGTGAACATTGGAAAGCGATTGATGATTCAATCCCTTTAAATTAAAAGAAGATTTATGGGAAAATTGGCAGTGGTGCAGCAGAGTTTAGTCATCTGTTAAGTAACAGTTAGTGCCCACATGCCATGACAAATCCAGAAGCCAGTCTGTGGAAAAAAAAAAAAAAGGAGTGGGGGGAGCCTCTTCCTTGGATGTATTTTACTTTTGAGCCCATGAATAAGATTTGAAGCCCATGAAGAAGATTCAAAGGAACCTTAGAGAAAGGGAAGTGAGTGGAGGCAACAGAGACTTCCCCCATCTGCTGCTTCCAGGATACAAGGATTAAAAAGATGGCATATTGTTTAGAAGTAAGGACATTGCTCTTTTTCTTTTCTTTTTCTTAATTTTGAGGTGCCTCATTATGACTTCAAAAAATGAAATATGAGTGGACTCTTAAGTTCTGTTTCTGGTCTGTTGAGGTTGACACAACTCACTGGAAGTTCATATCTCTGGCAGGTACATCAGGGAAATGTACATCCCTCCCAGTGAGGCTGGAAGGTTAAAGTCCTGACACCTCCTGCAGATCTGGGCAGCTGCACGTTGAACCGGATAGTCTCGGAATGTGGGACAACAGAGGCAGACTCAAGAGTCTGGAGCATTGTTTCAGGATCACACAGAAAGATACATGATTTTCATAGGTAAGTGTTGTTTTTTGTTGTTGTTGTTGGAAAAAAGTTCCTCACTAATAACTATCTAAAAGGGAAATAATTACAGTTTCAGATGTTCCAAAAATAGCTGTGAAGAGGGTTTTGTTTTGGTTTTGGTTCTTTCTGGTGTGCCTTACAGCTTTCCCTAAGGTGACACACTTACTGACCTACTGCTAGGGCAAATAGGTGGAAAAAAGCAAGCTTTCCTCTCTCTGGAGAAAGGAAGGGTCAGGTGTAACACTGAAGTGACTCAAAAGTAGGGGAGCTTGTATCAGCTCTGGCCTGCACAGTGGTTCCTCTGTTCTTTACATAGAAAGAGAAGAAAGGAGGAGAAAGCTCAAAGCAATGCCCTTGATTTAACCCTTCAGAGGGCAGAAATGGCCGATCATTATTTTGCTGTTTTGGTTATTGTTCATTTAGATTCCATGTGCCAATTCTGACTGATTAGCAGTGGCTGCTTGATGCACTGTGTGAGGAAGAATTCTCAGGCACGTGGTGAGCATTCAGCTAGCACTTGTCGAATGTCGAATGAATGAATGCCTATCTTGGACACAGGGAAAGGAGTGGTACCACGTGTGTCACAGGGTTGCCTCGAGTTGACCCCAAAGAAGATATTCTAAAGTGGAGAAGGTTAGGTATGAGAGACAAAGGTGCATGCTAAGGCTGATGAGCTGTTCTCCTAACAGATAAAGCCTGACCTGGCCTTGGACTTCAGTACCCATGAGTAAACTGTGAAAGGGTGCTACATTTATTGGCCATGTCCATCTGAACTTTAAAAATAATGTATGCTCTTTAACCCTACCTCCACCCAACAAGTCTAGTTGTAGCAATTTAACCTAAGGAAATAAATAAGGATGGGAACAAAGCCTTAGCTACAGTGGTGTTTTACAGAAGCATTTTATACAAGACAGAAACCCGTGCGAAGTAACTCAGGTTCAAAAAGAGGTTAACATAGGGCGGCATTTCTCAAAGTTGGCCTGTTGACATCTGGGGACAGGTAATTCTGTGTTGCAGGGGCTGTCCTGCACGTTGTGGGATACTTATCAACGTATCTGGATTTTATCCAGTAGATGCCAAGAGCAGCCCCTCACTACCTGTGACAACCCAAAATACCTTCAGATTTTGCCAGATGTCTCCTGGGAGGAGTGGGAAACCCGAACCACTCCCAAGTAAGAATCACTGATGTAAGGGTATAGAACTCATGGCGATTCAGAAAAAGCTGAATAACCAGGATTGAGAATCTGAAGAGCTGCCTCATCTTGAATGCAATCATCTCTCTCACCATCCTTTCCCACTCTGCTGACCTTGTTTGTCCTGTAGATGTATAGGACATAGATCTGCTCCGATTTTGCTCTGAGTCTCTGCTCTTCATGATTGCAATGTGTACCTAGAGGAATAATGACACCCCACACATAACTTTATATGGCCTTTCAGCTCAATTATCCACCACTGACTGCTAACTTATTTCTGCTCCTTAGTTTAAATTAAGAAAAAAGGTGGCTTATTCTTTCTACTCATTGTAAAAGGTCAGGTGAGTGGGCTTAGGCAACTGGCTACTGAAGGATGATCTCTAACCTGCTCTGGGGCAGATGTCCATCTCCTGCTAGGCCAGTTGTGAGTGGACAAATTTAAAAAGTCCCCAAAAATGTCAGTGGTAATGTTGTTCTCTGCAATATGTTTTTCTTGCTTCTTCATCTGTCTGGCAATTTTTGATTAGATGCAAGACCTTGTAACTTTACCTGGTTTAGAACACTGGGTATTTTTATATTTCTATGAATATTCTTGAGCTTTCTTCTGGGATGCAGCTACGTCATTTGGAAATAGTTTGATTTTTTTAAACCCTAAACACCCCTCTAGTTACATTTGATAAGCCCGGTCTAGGGCTAATTGTTCCCTATGACCAGGGAAAGACCCTCCTAAGCACTCTACCCAGTGTCCTGCGAATTAGGAAGTTTTCCAATCTGGCTGGAGGAAATGGATATTATTCCCAGGCTCCTGTGAGCTCCAGTTACATTTCCTCTGATCTTTTCATGTGGTTCTTTCTTCCAGAGAAAGAAAGACTCAGGTAGTTTCCTCACATGCATGTTCTGATCAGCAGTCTGCCAAACACTTGAGGAGGACAGCCTGCAGACGTCCATGATCTTCTTTTATGCAGCTGGCTCCTTCCCGTGCTCTGTGCTGTGAACTCACAGCACTCGGATCTCCCCAGGCATCATCCTTAACAACTCAGGGAGTCTGCCAGGCTCTGTCGGAGTTTCCCCTTCCTCACTGTGGTCTTAAATCCCTTCAAGACTACGAGCTGGGGCTTAGCTTTGTTTGTTCTCATCCCTTTTCATTTTCTTTAATGGCTGATGTCCAATGTCTCGAAAATCATTGATTTATGTTTTGTCTAGATTTTTAGTTTGGAGGATAAACCTGGCTTCTCTTATTTCATCTTATCTAGAAGCAAAATTTCATAACGGGCTTTTTATGATTAAAAACTGGAAGCAACCTAGAGAATTTGACCAAGAGAATTGCATGTATAGACAGCATTGTTAGAATGAAATTCCATTCACATTATCAGTGACCCTGTAGGTGGATGTTTATTGATATGTAAATATGCTTATAACCTATCAAAAGTGAAAATAATAAGTATATGATCAGTTTATTTTATTTTGTATATATATTTATAAATATATACAGATATACATAAATATATATACCTACACATGTACATACATATACCCATATATATTAGTATTTACCTTTCTATATCTGTTTCTATATATATTTGTAAAAGTATACACATATCTATTATGCGCCATATTTACTACAAAAATGCTCTAGAGTTTTGATAAGTATTTTTCTTTCTGCTAATCTTTATTTTCTAATTTTCTACAATAAAAGTTAATATTTCATGATAATAAAGTATATAAACATTATTTTAAATTTACTGTTAGTTGATATTCAGTAAAACTACATTGCCATATATAATACAAATCAAGAATAAAATTCTAATTTTAGTTTTATGCTTACTTAAATTTTTTATTTTTTTGAGATAGCGTCTTGCTCTGTTGCCCAGGCTGGAGTGCAGTGACCCCATCTTGGCTCACTGCAACCTCTGCCTCCCAGGATCATGCCTCAGCCTACTGAGTAGCTGGGACTATAGGCATGCACCACCACGCTCAGCTAATTTTTGTATTTTTGTAGAGATGGGGTTTCACCATGTTGGCCAGGTTGGTCTTGAACTCCTGGCCTCAAGTTATCCACCCACCTTGGCTTCCTACAGTACTGGGATTACAGGCATGAGCTGCTGCGCCCAGCCTTACTTAACATTTGGATAAATTTATAAGAACTCTTTCTGATTTGAAACATTTAAATTAAGCACTCTAATAATTAATAAGTGAAAATAATGTTTCTTTTCTATAGAGCTATTTATTACTATTAACTAAAGACTCATTAAATATTTGCTTTTAAAGTACTTTTAGCTTTTCTTCTGCATGCTTTCATTAAAATAAAATATGTGAATGAAAAACTAATATAAAAGAAAACATGATCTTCATATATAAGCTCAGGCCATCTAAGGCAGCAATTATGAAAGGGAAGACTGATAGAAAAAGTAGGATGGAAGAGTGGGAACATGGCTACTCTGTGGGGTTTAGAGAACACATAACATTCTCTAAGGAATTACCCTCCCACCCAGTTCTAACTACTCAGTAGCCAGAGCTGATATTTTATCATCAAAAAGCTAAACAACTTACTCACTTATTTCTATGATATTTTCAATCCAAGCAGTTCTGTTTTTTCATCATTCCTCTTAGAACTAAAGAAAGATGTGTGCCGGTGTGTACATGCATGCATGTCTACACAAGTGCACACTAGACACATAGACAATAACATACCACACATGCACACACACACTCATAAAAATACACATATGCACACACAGATCTGCAGGCACACACATGCCTAAATGCACATGTATGCACACAAAAATACACACACCACACATACACACATCACACATACATATCCATGCAAAAATACATGTCCCACATGTGCACATATACACAGAAGCAGTACGCACACAAAAATATACTGTAAATATACTACATACACGCACATACACGTTCATCACCCACACACAGATATGCACACAAAATACACACACCACACACACATACTTACACATATATAAATACCACACACACCACATGCCACACACACATAGATGCACATATGCACACTTCACCGCACATCACACAAATATACAGCACACACACACAAGCATGTGTGCACACACATACACATCACACACAAGCAAGTACACACACACACATACCACACATCTAAAGACTAGAAGCCTTCATCTGTGCTGTGACAAGGAACACGATCAGAGCTAAGTTTCCATTTACATCCTACTGAGAGAACATCGTCTGAATGGGGATTTTACAGATGTTCTGCAAATAGCATGCTCTGGGGCGCAGAGGGAAATACTTAAGGATATTTAGAGTGAAGCCAATTTCAGCAGGCCTGTTCTCTGAGCTGGGAAGGAAAGGGCACAAAACAGAAATTCCAAATCAATGCACTTCCCTTCACCTGAGTATGGGGCCCTGGAACCACCAGATGGGGCATTGCACCCAGGGTCTGATTGGAGCAGTTCATCTAATCTCCAGGTCCTTGTTTCATCTTTCTACTACATTGATGACTTCCCATGTCAATAGCGAAGACCAACTAAAAACAATCCTCAGAAACAAACTTGCCAAATATGTCTAGATGTACGAAGTCTTGCTTTGAGAAGTAATAAACTTAAGACGTCATGTCACCTAATAAGGAGATAAGCCTCATTTCACAAGAAACAAATACAAATATGAATACAGAGTCCGAAAGCAAGCCACACGATGGCAGTGTGCGAAACACTTGCATTTGTGCGTGGGCATGTGCAAACGCCTTTCAGAAAAGAGACCTGGGGGTCTTAGGGGGAGGAGCTGAATTCTTTATGAAAGAGGGAAGACTTGAGCAGACCTTGAGATACATTTTAAATCCTTCATTTTTTAAGAAAATATAATCGCATGGAAGAAAACTTTAAAAGTTCAGGAAAAAAAATCACTTCATTGCTGCAGTCATTCTCTACATTCTTGGCAGGGTTATTTATAATAGCATAAAAGGAAAATAGCCCAAAGGTCCATGCACAGCAAAAGGAATAAACAAATTAACAATACAGTCAGATGATGGAATACTAACTCCTTAGCACTAAAAAGGAATGAGTGGATACATACAGCAGCAGGGATGAATCTCAAATACATTAGACTGAGTAAAAATAGCCCGATACAAATAGTACATTTATAGGAGGTTCAGGAAGAGGCAAAACTAATCTATGGGGATAGGAAGCAAAATCACAGTTGCTGCTGCTGTAGGAGGCCCCTTGATAGACAGCAGTGCAGGGAAATTCCTAGAGTTGATGCTGCATTTCAACTGGGACATCGGGCAGGTAGTGTATACAGTTGTCAACACTGATACCATGTGCACTTATAAGCTGAGCATTTTATAGTATGCAGTGTATAATTATATCATCCTAAACAATTTAATCTTTTTCCTAACACCTGTTACTCAGTGATACTAGTTTTTCACTTGGAATCTACATGTTTTTCCTATATTTGAATGTTGATCATTCCAACCTGTACTGCAGACTTGAGAGAGCCAAAGATAAGCCTGTGCTTGGATCTTGCTTTTAAGGACTCTGAATTGGATCAGACCTTCACAATTCATTCTGTGTTTTCACACGAGGATGGAGAAAGAGTTCTAGATGGAGAGAGATATCCAAGTTCGTGTTACTCTGCAGAGCTCCTGAATCAATGACTTGAGACTACGCAAGAGAAAAAGAGTCAATAATCTAATAGGTTTACTTTTCTTCAATAAATGGAGGCTGCTCTTAGATAATAATGACTTCAACTCGATCCTTGTTATCCAGGAATAAAGTGCATCAGCTATACTCTTGAGTAAGTGAAACCAGTCTATTGAAGATAATGAATAGAGGCTAGCATGTATGTACTTATTAGTGAACCAAGCAATTTACATGCATTAATTGTTTAATCCTCACAATGCTCTATGAGGCAGGCAATATGAAGACTGTTTTATGGAGCACAGGAAGGTTAAGTAACTTGCCTAAAGTCGCACAGCTCTTGAGAGGAGAAGCCAGAATCAGGCATTAATTGGAATGAGGACCAGGAAACGGCAAGGGAATATAGAGGAAAGTGGACAGGTGGAAAATAAATAATTAAAACCTTTATTGGGAGAGGCAATTCAAAGAGACATCGGGTATTATCAAGCAAATACTCATTTGCAGACAATGAAACTGAGGTCCATGAAGGTTAAGTGACTCCCAAGTCATTCATCTAATTAGGAGCAGAGCTGAAACAAGAAGCCGTATTTTAAAAATCCCAGCTCAGGGCCTTTCTACTACATCCAAAAAAAAAAAAAAAAAAAAAAATTAATTGATTTTTTTTTTCACATAATGTCCAATTTTGAAATCTATCCCTGAGAGGATTGTTGGTTAGATATTCATAGTATTATAAAATTCAAGTCTTGGAAATGGCCTGGGAAGAACTTGTGGCTCTTGGCCCCAAGTTCAAGCAGCATCACACTTAAACCATCCCATCCAGATAAGAATCTTTCCTGGCTTTTAAAGGCTTCCAGATGTGTCTCAGCTGGATTTTTAAATTTGTTTTCTAGAGCAAAAGAGCAGAATTTGGAAAATAACCTAATATGCATAAACCGTTAATGGCCTCCCAGGAGAGACACCAGCCCAAACCCTGAGCATCCAGAGCATTTTAATTCTTGATGCAGTGCATTAAAGCCCTAGGGATTATTTTCATCAGAGTTGATTCTATGAATATGAATTATTTTTCATGTCAGTCTTTTTTTTTTCTGAGAAGGAAATTGACACAAAATGGAATAGGGGAACAAGCAGCAGAATTTAGGGAAATTTAAAAGAGCCCTGGAAGGTAGGTGAACACATATTTCTTCCTGGCCCAGAAAAACATCAATAGGCACTTCACAGCTTCTCCTTCTTTTTACTTTGCCTTCTGTCCTCACTAAAAATGCCCAGTTCACAGCCTGATTTTTTTTAGCATTTTTTCACATCAAGTCCCAGATGGGTGGCCACTCCAGGGTCTCCAACTGGTTCCAGGTCCGACGCTGTGTTTGCAGAGATGGAAAGATGCTTGCTGAAGTTGGGATGTCAAGGGCTATATAAGTAAGCATCTAATTTCTGTGCCTTGTCCAGAAGCCACCATCTGGATCCTTCCGTACCTTTTAAGAAATGCTGAAGATGTCATAGCAGAGTTAACACATTCCAAAAAGAACCACTTTACACTTGGGTAGGGGCCCAACATAGGATTAGATAAGCCAGGACAAATAAAAACAAGAATGCAACAGTATACAGAGTGACATATTGCTGCTAGAGTGTGACCCACATAGGCCATAGCTGTGTAAAGGCATGACATTCTTCTTTGGGTAGAAATGTTCCAGCCACTTGCATATGTTTCATCAAGGAACAGCCTTCCTCTAGCTGGAAAAAATGTCAAGATTAGACAAGGTGTCCATGGTATTTTGAGAGAGGAAACTTGCCTGCCTATCAGATCAGAAAAATTACTTCTAGCAATAACGTGATGACAGATGACCTTCATATTCACTTTTCCCGGATCTCTGGATCCTATTCCTGAGTTTAGATGGTGTGGAGAGAAGTAAGGATGTCTCCTGTTTACCACTTCTAGCCTACATTGTCCTGGAAGGCCAGGCCAGGGCAGTAATGCAAGCTAACATACAAAAGGCAGAATCATTGGAAAGGAAGAAAAAAATTATTAGGCACAGATGAACTGATTCTATATGAAGAAAAATCCAAAAATGTCTGCAGACAACTTAAATTCAATGTCTATTTACACAGTCTCTGGACATAAAGTTAGTATAAAAAAATCAACTCTATATATGTAGACCTGCAACACAGAAAATAATGAAATCTTGCAATTACAGGATTTGCAGCAGCATCGAAGAGCATTAAATACCTAAAAAGAAATTTTAAAGAGATGTATGACATTTGTATTCTAAAACCACAAAGCATCCTTGAGAGAAATCAAGGGAGATCTAATTAAGTAGATGTAGTAAATAAGTAGATCTAGGACATTTATCAATTAGAAGACTCACGTTGTAAATGTGCCGACTCTTCCTACATGTATCCCTAGACTCATACCATCCCAGGAGATTGCATGTGTGTGTATTTGTAAATTGACCCAGGCGATTACAAGATATATATGACAATGCAATGAGCCAAAAAAAAATAGCCAAGGAAATAATGAGGAATAAGAGCAGAGAGAAAGGAATGCTTCAAGGGGGATGGGGGGACTTGAGCTAGGTCTTTGGAGGCATGGTTGGTAAGTGGAATTTTGTTTAGGGATTAGAACCGTAACTGCTTTGTTTGGGATAACCCTAATACCCATCCTAATGCCTGCCTGATACATAACAAATATTCAATAAATATTGGTTAGATGTACATATGTATGAATGAACAGATGCTTGAGATAGGAGTATGACACATTAAAAGGACAGTAGAAGCAACAGTAAAGAAACTTGAAACTATCTTACACTGAGGCGTCAAATGTGTCCTAAGCTTGTGTGTGGGCTGCAGAAGGAAAGGAGGCTAGAATGTTCAGACAAGGCTGTGTTGTGCAGAGGTCTGAAGCAGGCTTGTAGCATTTGGACTTTACTCTTTAGGCATCTAACACTTAGAAAGAATGTAAAATGATTGACAGGTTGGGAGATGAATTGGGCCAGTGACAGGGGAGCCACATGACACTCGCCCAGTCACTTCCCTGAAGGACGTCCTCTTTGCTTTCTATGTCCAGCACTGGCAATAAAATTGGAATTCTTTGCTAAGGTCATTGTTCACATATTTAATATAGAAATATCCACAAATGTTTAAGCTGATATGCACTTAATTTAAAAGCCTAAGTACTCTCTGTCAGAGCCCTGACTATACCGAAAGCAAAGCACTGTGCTATCAAGAATTTGATGAGATTTCCTTCTTGCATCGCCTTTTCAAAAACCATTAGAACAGCCACCACTATGCTCCTCTGAAGACCCTTCCATTCTGCCTTAATGATTTTTTTTAGTTAGGAACAGAGTGCATGAACTCTTTGGGTCTCTCTACTAGGTTGGGTTTCAGCTAACTGTACAGAAACTCAAAGTAACAGTGCTTTAATATACACAAGTTTATCTTCACATCAAAGAAGCCCAAAGCAAAGCAGTCCGTGATGATTATGGCAGTTTCATGCTGTCATCTCCAATGAGACAGCCCTGCCAGAGGGGCTGCTCACATTCTGATGGCTAGAACTGGTTACATAGCTGTGCCTGCCTGCAACAAAAGCTGGAAAGTGAAGTGCATTGATGCTCCAAGTAGAAGCAGGGTTTTGGTAATACAGAAGAATATTGGTGAACACTGAATAGG
Organism: Cacajao melanocephalus; assembly: GCA_963573385.1. Taxonomy (NCBI): domain Eukaryota; kingdom Metazoa; phylum Chordata; class Mammalia; order Primates; family Pitheciidae; genus Cacajao; species Cacajao melanocephalus. The sequence continues at coordinate 28,437 of CAUYLG010000502.1, forward strand.
TGACCAGCAGTCATTTCTACATGATCCAGTCTTTCCTTCTAAAGCAAGAATGGTCTTGCAGAAAGTGGAAACTTTGAGACTTCTTAGCTGAGAAATTTGTTGTTACTGTTGCTTTGCAATCTCTCCTCCTCTCCTAAGAAGTGATGTCTAGGGAAACTGGAGGTTCTTTGTTTCTTAAGCTGGTTGAATATATGGCTTGCCAACCTGGACAGAACAAAGTAACTATTTACAAGAAGAAAGGAGAAGGGGAAGGGGAAGGGGAAGGAGGAGGAAGGGGTAGGGGAAGGAGGAGGAAGAGGAAGGAGAGGGAGAGGAAGAGGGAAAGAAGGAAGAGGAAGAAAAAGGCCAGTGGAGGTGCGGAGGAATGTAGGCAAGATCAACCAAATCCAATAAAAGAACTAATACCCACAAAGTAAAATGAGCAATGGTCTTGAATGCATATTTCACAGAAGAATACAAATGACTCCAAATCATAGTAAAATAGGATACCAATTAACTGTGCTTTTAAAAATCAAATTGGGAAATATTTAAACTATTATAATACTCAGTACTAGTGAGCTTGTGGCTTGGGAGAATAATTAGTAGAGCTTTTCTGAAAAATAATTAAAAGTATATATGAAGAGCCTTAATAAAATTTTTATTATTAGACTCAGAAATTTAACATCTAAAGAAACTTATTGAGTATGCGATATTTTCACAGGTCATGAAATTGAAGGGTACAAAAAAAGATCTTCTATTTTTCTGTGACTAAATGTTGATTTCAAGTTCTCATACCTCCCGGAATTAAAAAATAAGATCCAGTCAGTTTCATTTAAAATCTGTTACTTCTGCTTTTCAGTGATTTTGGATCTACACTCACGGATCTCAGAGTCTCTCCTAACCCCTGGTAACACATTTTCAGAGCTAGAGAAAGAGAGGGAGAGGACGGGGGCTTGGACATGGTCCAAGCATAGCCTCCATGTCCCTCTTCCCACTGTTCTCTGATGGTCAGCATCCTCCTGGCTGACTTGGGTGGACATGTTCTGTCCAGATGGGTCCTCACCCTTTGTGGTGGCGTCAGCTGAGCTGGAACAGCTCCTCTCCTGGGCCCCAGGTGAATAGTCTGTCACATCTTGTGCGGTGGCCTCCTGCTGCTCTGTGTAGAGCAGTCCTCTGCCCCTGCCAGCTCAATTCTCTCTCAGCCACCTTGTGTCTCCTTGAGGCAGGGGGAGATTCAGGTGCAGTCATAATGCCCCGAAGTGCCAGGACTCCATGCTGCCATGTGAAATACACATTTCTCTATTTTTAGGGCTCCCAACACATGCGCGCGCGCGCGCACACACACACACACACACACACGGAGGAAGCTTCTCCCTCAAAGACCCATCACTGGTACCTGTCTATATGCTGGTCTGATGCCTCCTACAGTCCCAGTGACCTCTAGCTAGTTTTGAAGGGGATGTCATCTGCCCGTCACTAACCTGGGACACTTAAGTGTTTTTGTGTCATGGGCCCTTTCAGTGGTCTAATGAGCTCTGTGTTTCTTTTCAGGAAAATGCTTTAGATGCATAAAATAAAATACATAGGAATATAATCGAAACAAAGTATATTGAAATTTTGTTTTGTTTACAAACACTAGATTAAAAACCCTTGCTTCCAATCTTTTATTTACAGCATGAAGTCTTTGCCTCAATTTCTTTAAGATTTAACTCTTTGAATGCAAAACAAAAACAAATATTTTTCTGTTTGTTAAAAATGTCTGCTCCTGTAAACCAAAAATGTAGATTTTCAGGGTTACGTCTCCTTCATGAGTTTTAAAACTCAAAAAGTAAGACTTTGGCACTCTCTCTCCTCTCTCTTTCTCTTTCTCTCTTTTCTTTCTCCCCTCCCCCCTTGTTTTGATCTTCCTCTGTGATGAAATCTTTTTGTGATGTTGGCGGAAAACGGGGAGGAATATTGGATAATTTGAAGGACAAGAAAACTTTAAAAATATTTTACCCTATGTTATAAGTGCACAGGAATATTTATGTACAAAAATATTCATTGCATCATCACTTTAATAAGAAATTAAAAACACAATGTAAGAGGATGGCTAAATAAATTAGAGCACACCATATGACAGAATATTATTTACAGCCATTTAAAATAATGCTGTCATGATTTTTTCTATCCCATAGGAAACTATTTTTGATCTAAAGTTAAATGCTGAAAAGGATGGTTCAAAATTATAGATGTAATATAATCCAAAGAGAAAGAAGAGGAAGAGAAAGGAATAGGAGAAATGCTAAGGAAAATAATATCACATTACAGGGATTTTCTCTGAATGATGGAAATATTGCTTTAAGCTTTTCTAAATTTTTGAATGTAATGTAATTTTCTTCCAAATTAATTTTTATTCTCATTATTATATTCTTCTTATATTTAGAAAAAATTTTACAGAAAATTTGCTGGAAAGTTGACGTTTTAAAACTTTAATACTCCCAAAGATAGTCTGTAACAGGTAGCTATTAGGATGTTAAATACATAACAAAAGTTGCCGTGGATTGCTATTTAAAAAAAAAGAGCTAAAATGGTGACCTCTGATTTGTTTCCATGCTCCAAGCCAAACCTTGCCCTCATGTGTCATGCAGGGTTCTGGGGAGTGCGTCTGGCCGTGGTACGGGAGGCCCCTGCACAGGTGCCATCTGACACCAGCCCAATTATCGCTTCTGAGTGTTGCCAACTGCAGAAACTACACTTTGCTCTTTTCCTCCAACTCTAAATATGCACACACTATACATTATTATGTAGCTATTTCCTACCAGAAACTCAGATCAGAATCAAACTTTAGCAGAAACCACTTTCAATACCAGATTTGGGTGTGTCCATCCTGGCAGTTCTGCACCTAGCATGGGAGTCAGAGTCACCCACGTAGGTGGGGGTTTGTCCACTCCTCTAAAACATTCCCATTGGAATGGATCACAAATACAGGAGGGTATTTCATAGCAGGAATTTGGTGAAGCAGGCTAGGGCACTGACGCCTTTTCTTCAGTTGGAATGAAAAAACATGTTTGCATTTTAGAAAGTCCTTTGAGGTTAAAATGAGTTGATTTCATCTTAAGAAGCCAATGTTACCCAAAGGAAATGCACGGTGTTTACAGTTAAAACCATCAGAACAAGATCATGTCTTTGGCGGGAACATGGATGGAGCTGGAGGCCATTATACTTAGCAAATGAATGCAAGAACACAAAGCCAAATACCGCATGTTCTCCCGTATAAGTGGGAGTGAAATGATGAAAACTCATGAACACAAAGAGGGGAAACAACAGGCACTGGGATCTACTTGAGGGTGGAGGGTGGGAGGAGGGAGAGGAGCAGAAAACATAACCATTGGGAATTGGGCTTAATATCTGGGTGATGAAATAATCTGTACAACCAGCTCCTGTGACACAACTTTACCTATGTAACAAACCTGCACACATACCCATGAACCTAAAATAAAAGATCAAAAAAAAAAAATACCGCCCTCCTCCCCATCACCCACATTCTCCTAAGCTTTGTCCAGGAGTTTCCTGAAAGTTAAGAGAAAAATTTCCTAGACTTAAGTTCCCCAAACGTTTTAGGAGACACAGTACAGAGCTTTCTGCCCTTCGCTGAAATATAGGCAAAGGACGTGTTTTTGGCAAATGGGCAACACTTCACAAAGGCTTTCTTATGCAGCTGTGAGGCTTTATGAAAGTGCACTGTGTGGTATGGAGAGGAGAGCATCTCATCTCCTGTCGGCTTTGTAGTCCGCTTAATTTCGTTTTTTTTCCTGTTTAGTGGTTCCATGGCCTGAATGAGAGGTGAGAGCTGAGTCTTTATTTTCCCTTTTCCCTTGCACTTTGCCCATTCCACAAGGATTGCATTTGTCTTCTCCTTTACAGATGCAAATAATTCTTTGCTGCAGACAAGTGGATGACTATTTTGTTCAAATCTTCATGCTTTTAAATAAAATAAGTGTATTGATCATGCCTCTTTAACTTCTGTATTTCTGATGCCTTGACATCTGAGGCCTTTCTGATCTGGAAGGGCCTGCCCTTCTTTCAGTTAGTCAGTTCCTAGGAAGACCAAATCACCCCCCTGTGAATGCACCTTTTACATGACAACCAACCCATCCAGAGCCCTTTCCCCAACCATCTCTTTATGGAACACTCACATTCACGGCCACCTCCCCTGCCCTAATCACCCCAGGTCCAGGTAGGAACTAGGGGCCACCCCTATGCCCCAGAGCATGCTGACATTATTCACACTAGCAGATCCTAAGCCTACTTACCCTGGTTCACCCATCCTTTCCACAGAAACCACACAGGAGGCTGTGGCTGTGTTCTCTCTTCACTCCCTTTTCCTCCTGATGGACCCTGGTGACTCCCCATGTGGGCTCCGATGGTGTGACATGCCCCTCCTCCTGCGAACTGTGAGCAACAAACCATCTTTCCAATGGCAGTCATCTTCTGACCCGTGCCTCACCGTACCTGGATAATAAAACCTATGTTTTAAAACAGTCACCTATTTAGAGTGGCTGGTATAGTTCCCAGTCAGTATCACGTGCCAGGTAAATGGTACTTACATCTTTCCTCTGACAGTGTATGCAGGAGTAGTGGTGACATTTCCCTCCTCTCCTCAAACCCCACTCCTTGCATGAATTTTTTAGAATTGCATTCTATGAGCTCTGTGACTCTGCCTTCTGTGTCCAAATTCACCATACGAAGTGGGAAGGATGCAACCTCCTTCTCAAAATACTAATTTTCTTAACTGTGAAGGCACCAAAAGCTGTTTTCATCCTCCAGAAATCCTCCTAGAAAGTTTAGAACCCTAGGACTGGCCAGACAGCACTGAGTTATCCTCATCAAAAATTAAGACCTAATAAGATTTGGTTGGCATCAAACTAACACGCATGTGGTTCAGAAAAAGGGACTGAAATTTCCTATTCTAGTTTTTTAATTAGAGCTTTATGATTCTAATTATTCTTAGCTTTTAAACATTTATATAATAAATATTTCTATCTTTCCATGTAAGAATTAATTCTTTCCAATTTATCCTCATGGAACTTCCTTCTGATATTAGTAAATGATTGAAAAAAGTTCTTGATGGTTTCAAACTGCCTAAATTTAAAAAAATATATTCAGTGTTTAAATGATTGATCAGTAATATACAGAGTAGAATTAGAGATGTGCAGAAGACTCACAATAAAATAAACCTTTGATAACTTAGGTTCACTTTACATGCTGTTAAAACTCCATATCAGGTTAAGTTCTTTGGACAACTACTTTAAGATTTGTAATGATTGTATCCCATACACAGTGAGGTAGTTGGATACTTAATCAACATCACTATACAAATTGAGTAATTTAGGGACAAAGCAGATGAAACTAGAAGTGGGGTAGAGGGAGCTTAATTATCTGGTTTAGAGGGCTAAGCTGATTAAATCAACTAAATCAGAGTCTCTTCTCCCTTGACATCTGAATAGGAAGAAACCAGGCAAAGTTCTTTCCACTCTGAGAGCTGTATCTGCTCTCGATGTGGCCATGGGAACCAGGATGAGGTGATGAATAATGTTGTTTCATCCACCATATAAGAACTGCTTTATTAATTCAGGAAATTAATCAGTCCCCTGGCTTTGACTACAGTTAATGGTATGTCTTCTAAGTCCTTATACTTGGCTCTGCTCCTTCCCCAAAGCTCCAGCTTTCTGTTGAATTTTTCTACCTAAATATCCATCTGCCACCACCTCCAGCTCAATCTGTCCAAAACTGAAATCCTCCTGCTCTTCATGATTTTATGTAATGGAACTAACGTTCTTTCAATCATCCAAGCTGTAAAACCTGGTGTCACCTCTGACTAGTCACCACTCAGATTTCCACATTCAGTGAATGACTATGTTCTATAAGCCGGGAACCCATTCATCTTTTCAACGACCACTGCCAACACATCAGTTTGGGCTGCTACCTCTTACCTGGACCAAGAGTACAGCAGGTGGCCTGAGTGACATGGACTTAAGGCTCCGTTATAGTGGTCCTGCCTCAGGATAGAAATAACAACTGTAACAAAAAAATAAAATAAATAAATAAATAAAAATAAATTAAAAAAAAAGAAATAACATCTGTGTGGAGAAAATCATGTTTTATGTCTTTGCTCCACCCCCAACACATTTTGGTTCAGTTTTGCTAAATCATGTCTACCACCTGAACTGTTCCCAGCACCTCCCACCTCTGAGTTCGGTTCCTTCATAATCCATGTCCACACTGCTGCCAGATTCATCTTTACGAAGAGCTGTGATGACTCAGACCTCTACTCAGGACAGACTTACCCTAGCCGGCAAGGCTATTCAGAAGATGGTCTCTACCTACTATGATACAAAGACCAGCCACCATGACCATTATCACAAGGGTGTCATAGCCCTGTTCTCATCTGTCCTTCCTGGCAATTCCCGCTACCATTCCCACCTTAGATACTCAAGGACGTGTTGTTTTCTTGTAGACAAAGGCTTCCTGATACACTGTTTTCTGCATCACCAGCCTGTCAGCCCATGTAGACATTACTTCCAGATTTCCAGATGTTTTGTTCTGTTTTCAAACACAGCTCTGAATATCACTGCCCTGCTCAAAAACAAAGGTTCCACATGACCTAATTAGGGACAGATTTCCTTTTCAATCCTTCCCTCGTTCATTGGATGTACTTTGCACTCCACCCAAAGTCCCCGCATGTCCTCCTCTCAAGCCGTCCCATGCCACCAGGATTCTCCCACTCACCACCCGTCGCAGAAACATGGAACTCTATCTTCTTAAGGAGTTCTTTTTTCCTCGCCCACCACGGCACTCAGGGTTGAACTCTACTGCCCTTTTCACGTTTATTTGTCCAGTTGTTGAAGCCTTGAGGGCTTCAGTTCCTGCCCATGAGTTTATTCCCAGAGAGAGAAGAAACATTAAAAAGTTCTTTTAGACCCAGTGTTTCCAAATGGTCTACTGGTCTACATGGCCTTATTGTCCTCATATGTCACTGAGGAAACAGACAAAGAATTAGGTGACTTGGTGGAATTCAAACCCAGGCATCTAACTTAATAATCAATTACTTTCTTTCTTTTCTTACTTTTTTTCCTTTTTTTTTTTTTTTGAGACAGGGTCTTGCTCTGTCTGTCTCCCAAGTCATGGTGCAGTGGTGCGATGTCAGCTCACTGTAGCCTCAACCTTCTGGGATCAAGCAATCCTCCCTCTTCAGCTTCCACAGTAGCTGAGGCTACAGGTGCATATGACCATGTCTGGGACATTTTGTATTTTTGATAGAGATGGGGTTTCTCCATGTTGCCAAGGCTGTTCTCAAACTTCTGGACTCAAGCAATCCTCCCACCTTGGCCTCCCAAAGTGCTGGGACTATAGGCATGAGCCACAGTGCCTGGCCAATAATCAATTACTTTCTTCAATTATCTTATTGTAAGTTGTTTTCTAAATTCCCTTAGGCGTTTTTCTAACTTTCCGTTCCAGGTCTAAATTATCTGAGATTAGGGTTAATATACTAAATGTTAAAGCCCCTGCCAGAGTGTGTTGGCACAGAGTGTTTGCAAAGTGGATGCTATAGTAAACTGAATCATATTGATTTGATTTGAATTTTGGAGACTTTTGATGATATGTCTTCTGAACTAGTCATGATCTCCTCTGATCTTCTGTTTACTGTATACTTGCCAGAAATACTTCTTCTAAATATTCTTAGCCCCTGATGTGAATTATCCGAATCTCTTTCTATATTTAGTAGTTTGCCTAGAATCTCTGTCTATACTTACTCTTTGCAATTTTTACTCTAAGTAGGTGCTTTTTGTGTGCTGAATTACTTTGTGCACTTTGCTATCCATCAATGTCGTATTCCTATGAAAGTATTGACTAAGTAAATCTTAATATAATATATGGTATAAATAACAGCATGAAAGCTACTATCATTCACTTCAGATCCTAAGAAATTTCTAGGGCTCTGGATTAGAACTAAGACTTGCTGTAGAATCAACCTGTCTCAGCACAAATTTTTAACAGAAACTACACAAGAGGCTAATTTGGGTTCAAAATAAATACACATTTTAGATAGACATCTAGTGGAATAAATATTTGCTAACTCATCTCATAATTTCTGATTGGTTGACCCAGGCTCAAGTGAACTTGGATTCATGGTCTCCCTAAAATGCATACTAAGTCATATCTATCTAGTTTCAGAAGTGTTGTCAGAGATCGCATCATTTTAAATTCTCTTGAATTGGCCTTACTTTAAGAATGATAATTCATATGTGAGTGTGGGGTCACTGAACAGGGTGGTTACATCATTGGCTAAATAGAGCCAGAAGGGCCTTGTGGGCAACTTGCCTGAATTCCAGCTTTGTGTCTCATTCTGCACCAGCTTTTTTTTCAAGTTTGTTTTAAAAATGTGATTGGTGTTAACAAATCATCAGCAAACACAATCACAAACAAACATACTTCCTAAGGGCAAGGAATATTGCAGTATTGTGAGTGTAGGCTGAGTAGTGAACAGTTGTGGTGAGAAAACTCTGACGGTTGTTTGGCCAGGTGGGCGGAAAGAGACAGTGCCAGCAGTGGGAAAAGGCCAGAGAGAGAAGTAACTTAAAAGGAAGAATCATTGCTCTATGCCTCAACATTATAATCCCAAATAGAAAGTATTTCTACAGAAATGAACGGGAAATTTGATCAATTACAGAGTGTGGAATTTAGCCTTTGATTTATTTTTCCTTTGATATATAATCATCATTGCCCACAGCAGGTATGAATTTTATTAACTTAATTTGCTGTTAGTTCAAGAAGTCATACATTTCCCCAAAATAAACTCATTTTAAAAACCGAAAGAACATTTCAAGACTTAAAGATGCAAATATGTCATGGTTTGGCTGCATTCAGCAAATTCCTAGACTCAATCAGCGGAGAATGGAGTAATTCTATTACTGAAAAGGGAACTCAAAGCATGCAAATTGAAACCAGGATAAAGAATAAAATATAAAAGAAGACTTACAACATCTAAGGAAACACCCTACTTGTACTTTTATATTTTAATAAGGTAAATATATAAACATAAATAACACTTCTATGTAACATAATACTATTTTTCCTTGATATGACATATGACATCTAAACTACTCCAGAGATAAACTCACTTTATTAAGCAATGCACATTCTGAGTCATTATAATAATAATAATTTACATGCATTAACATTTTCCATTTTACAAAATGCTTTACATACCTTATCTCATTTTGTGCATGCACACACACACACACCCCTAAAATGTTGGAAGCATAGATATAATTACTTTCATTTCCTAGATAAGGAAATGAAAGTCTCAGAGAGCCAGGAAGATGCTCCTGGAGAACTCAGAGATGCTCTTAGCATAATATTTTCCCCACCACCCTTTGGGAAACTACAAGGCTCAGTCCTGTTAGATGAGAGAACACAGCTTCTGCAGATTCTCTGGCTTTGTGGCCTCAGTCAGGCCCCACAGCTCTTGCAAGGCATGGTCTTTCTCCACAAAAACATGGGCCATCAAAATTTTGCAGGAGGCTTTCAATGCTTTAACCTATCAGAGAAGCTGAAGACTTCACTAAGTTGCAAGGAGGCACGTGGAAGGAGAGCTGTATACTTAGGCTCCATAAAATGAAAATGCGCTGGCAACCTGAGAATGCGCTTCATTGATTGAGGAGGGTGGCTAATTTGTACCCTGGAGTTAGAAAAGCATGAGTTGCAATCTCTGCTCTGCTTCCTTTGCTGATTGAATTGAGTGAATTACACACCTTCTCTGAGCCTGTTTTCACTTGTGAAACTGGGCTTACTGGACAAACGGAGTTGTATAGGGCATCTTTTTTAAATTTTTGTTTTCTTTTGAGACAGAGTCTCACTCTGTCACCAGGCTGGAGCGCAGTGGCACGATCGTGGCTCACTGCAACCTCCACCTACTGAGTTCAAGCTATTCTTGTGCCTCAGCCTCTTGAGTAGCTGAGATTACAGGCACATGCCACCACACCCAGCTAATTTTCATATTTTTAGTAATGACAGGATTTCACCACATTGGCCAGATGGTCTCAATCTCCTAACCTCGTGATCCACCCACCTTGGCTTCCCAAAGTGCTGAGATTACAGACGTGAGCCACCGCGCCCGGCCATATCAGGCATCTAAACATGTCATAGTGTTCAACACTCAGTGACTATTAGCTATTAGGAGCATTTTGTCCTTTAGACAGTAGGAGAGGTCAAAGGCATATCATCATCAGGGGAGATTTGAGTGAATTGAGTGGTTCCTGGATACAGAGTGAAGCTTTGCATGATGTAAGTCTTTCCATATTTCACCGTGGGCCAACCGCACATGCAGACTCCTAAAGAGATGCCCATGCTGGGGGAGCTCCCTTCCCACCAGAGGAGCTTATGTGCTTTTTTTTGGCTGAGTACAGCGGGCTTTATTGATGGTACATGAGAGGGTGGGGTTCCCTAGTCCCCTTGCTCTTCATGAGATCTGGAGCAGAAACTGTGTTGAGGGGATATTCTCAGTCTGGTGGGGACTGAGTGGGGCAGGGACTCCAAGGCAGCTGAGGGTCTCTTTTCCTCACGTTGGCTCACTGGAGCTGGTGGTCTGGGCTCTCTTGTTCCTTGGAGGCCATGTGGGCCATAAAACTCCCTGTTACTATAGCCAAATTCATTGCCATACCAAAACATGAGCTTGACAAAGTGATCATTGAGGGCAATGCGAGCTTCAGCATAGAAGGTGGGAGAGTGGGTGTCACTGTCAAAGTCAGAGGAGACAGCCTGGTGCTCAGTGTAGCCCATGGTGCCCTTGAGGGACCTCTGATGCCTGCTTCACCGCCTCCTTGATGTCATCACATTTAGCAGGTTTCCCCAGACAGATGAGGTCTGTGACCGACATGTTGGCAGTAGGGACACAGAAGGCCATGCCAGTGAGCCTCCTGCTTAGAGATGACCTTGCCTACAGCCTTGGCAGTGCCATTAGAGGCAGGGACAATGTTCTGGAGAACCCTATAGCCTTTGTGCCACAGCTTCCCACAGGGGCCAGCTGTGGGTTTCTGGGTGGCAATGATGGTATGAACTGTGGTCATGAATCCCTCTGTGATGCTGAGGTTGTCATGGATGAACTTGATCTGGGGGAACTAAGCAGTTGGTTGGGCAGGAGGCATTCCTGATGATCATGAAGTTATTTGCTTACCTCTTATGGTTTGTGTCCATCACAAACATAGAAACATCAGCAAAGCCGGTAGAGATGATGACTTTTTTGACTCCCCCCTCCAGCCTTCTCCAAGGTGGTGAAGATGCCAGTGGATTCAATGACATAATCAGCAGCAGCAGCAGCCCATGTGATTTTGGTGGGATTGCACTCCTGGAAGATGGTGATGGGATTTCCATTGACGATAAGCTTCCATTCTCAAGCTTGATGTAGCTATGGAACTTGCCCAGGGTGGACTCATATTGGAACATGTGTACCATGTAGTTGAGGTTCATGAAGGTGTTGATAGTGGACAATATTCACTTTGCTGGAGTTAAAAGCAGTCCTGGTGACTGGATGCCCAATATGCCCCAAGCCATTTACTCCAGCCTTCATTTTCACCACAGGTCTCAGGGACGGGACTGGCACTGCACAAAAAGATGTGGTTTTCTCAAACGGGAGGAGCAGAGCACTGTGCTTTGAGAGAGTTGCAGGTGCCTTGGAGGAAAGAGAGAAGATAAACAGGTTACTAAATGCCCCACAAGTCTGGGCACTAAAACAATCAATGCAGAATGTTAAGGGCACAATTCCGTGGAGAAGATGGTGTGGCAAGCTAGGAAGAGCTTCAAATAGGCCCTTTGTGGTGCCATGGTGCCATCTCGCAGATGTACTAAGAGAAACTCACATCAGACTTCAGTGAATTCTCACATGACTTCTACAGGGTGAATTTTAGGATTCCTTTACCACATTGACACAGCACTGGAGAAGTTTCTCCAGCCTCCCTGATGTCTGCCACCATGGATAAGATCATGGGTAACACCTTGTATACCAAATCTCCCTCGATTTATACATGGTGTCATCTTACAAGAGTATGTATGATAGTCTTACCATTACCATCTAAAAGCCCTTTTATGCAAACAAACAGGATTGCATTTAAGGGGGGATTAAAACAGAATGGGGTATGTGGTGCTTGTCTAAATGTAACCTTACTACACTATTCATTTAGTGAGGAGTCTAATTACTAGCTTTCTAATTACACTACTCAGGAAAATTGTTTTAGTGATAGTTTTCTTATACTAACTTGAGACAATTTTTGTGCCAACATGAGCAGAACAAATGGAATTTAATTTCAAAACAGGGGCAAAGGAAGGTTACCCAGGAGAAGAAAACCTCATGAGCTGGACTGCAGATTTTGAAATTCATGCAGAACAGAGCTCAGCTGGGAAAGGAACAGGCTGGCATCACAACACGAGAGATGCAGGGAGCCATTCAGCAACACTTCCCGATTCAGGTTATAAAGAAAGAACTTACAAGGGAAGCTTCTGTTCTCCAACTCTGTGACTTGAGAGGAGCTGCAATAGTCTTTCTTTGTGTGTCGTATATGAAATTGCACTCTGGCTGTGGTCCCTGACCCACAGCATTCCCATAAATCTAGAATCTCAGAATTTGCTGCAAAATTCATCAGAATCTGAATTTTAAACAAGTTCCCAGGTGAGCATGTGCATATTAAAATTTGAGGAGAACTGGTGTAAATGGCCAGCTTGTGGTTACAAATTGAAATTTTATGTTTTATTTTTTTTTCTGTTCTTAAATGTAACATATGCTCAATAAACCAAAAAAAATAAAAAATAAAAAACATATGCATGGGAGTGTAAGGGGGAAACCTGTACCTGTAATTGCACCGCCCTGAGAGGACACCTGCTCAACTGTGGGATGGCTTCTCTCCCAGGCTGTTGTTACATGTATTGTTTTACATTTTAAGCTCAGGCTAAAAGTACAGGGTTGGGTTTTTCACATCATGTTATAAATATTTTCCATATTCTAAGAAAGTTTTGTTGACACTTGTCTGTATTCTACCATATGTGTGTTCGTTCCTTGCTAAAAATTTATAGTACCTTATGGTTGCTTTTATAATTATAAATAATCCTCTGATGAAGGCATTTATATTTTAACTTTTTTCTATTATTTCATAAAGTTAAATTTCTAGAATATGAAAATATTTAAATCTCTTGATAGAGATGATTTCTTCTAATTATAATATTCCTTGAAATAAGGTAAAGTTTTACAAAAGCATTTGAACTCTTCATTTCTCAGGGTCTTTTGGGTGGATGTTAATTTGTTTAATTACTGGGGTTTCTGAGAAAGTCTCTTTCTCCAAGGATGGTCTGTGGCTTGAACTCTGAATCAGTCTATTCTCTAGCGCTTTTGAACTAGCAGAACAGAGGACACCTATGCGCTACTGTTAAGTGAAGAGCTGCCACTGACCTTACTTTGTAAATAATCACTCAGTTCCTCCCAGGGTGAGACTGTTACAGCAATGGGATGTACAGGTTCAGTTTATGGGAAGACTTTGACCTTGGAGCCAGACTGCACTGGAGTAACTTCTGTCTCTGTCCCCAAGGCTGTGTGACATTGCCTGAGTTATTACTCACCTTAGTTCTGCCACATCATCTTATTTATAATATTGTGTTAATAATGTCTCTTGCCCAGAATTGATGATTATGTGATGTAAGAGATACTAAAGCCTTTAGCACGAGGCATAAGGTCTGCCCTTATGGAAATGGTTCCATACATGGTAGGTGTTGTTTGTTTCTTTCAATGCTGGGCGAGTGGACCCCATATCTGCCATTCTTACACGGGGAGAAGTGGCAGATTGCTTTTTATGGCAACCAGGATCATCTCTGAGACTGTGTCCTTATTTTCATTTAGTTTTTTGTGACAAAGTCTTGCTCTGTTGCCCAGGCTGGAGTGCAGTAGCATGATCTTGGCTCACTGTAACCTCAACCACCCAGGTTCAAGCAATTCTCCTGCCTCGGCCTCCTGAGTAGCTGGGACTACAGGCACTTGCCACCACACCTGGCTAATTTTTTGTATTTTTAGTAGAGACAGGGTTTCGCCATCTTGGCCAGGCTGGTCTCGAACTCCTGACCTCAAGTGATCCACCCATCTTGACCTCCCAAAGTGCTGGGATTACAGGTGTGAGCTACTGTGCCCAGCTGAAGACTGTGTCTTTAAATACATGTTGAGCTTCATTTAGAGAAATTCAGCTTGGTTTCATTTTTTTCAATTAACAGCAAGAATATAATAACTCGGCCTTGAATTCTGCCCTCAGCTAATGGGATAAGCCTCATTCAGCCACAGCAGCATGGTCAATGTGGAACAGGCAGCAGGCAAAGGACCTCTTAGGTGGACCAGTGGCTCCAGGCAAGAGCAATCTGCATTCTGAGGCATGGGTCCTTCCTCTCAAAAATGGGAATCACTGGTGTGAATTAAGTTTTCTCTAACTTATAGCTGTGTGCTCTAGACTTAGTCACATGCTTAAATTTCAAATTTACGTCTCTTATTTACAATTCATTGAGCATTGAGGTCCAGATTATTTTCATATATAAATATTTATAGGTAATAGAGAGAAGTTCATGACATATTCAATGAAAAATTGAACATATATACAGTTAAATGTCAATGCTGAATTTGTCTGGGCAGTGGTATGTTAAGTAATGAATTATTATGATTATTACCTGTACTTTAATTTTTCTAAAATGATTACCTTACTTGTATAATTAAAACAAACAAGGGAAAGGACTTAAATTAAGAAAAATAATCCCTTATAGTAGAATTGTAAAGAGAAACTCTATTCATTAGCTTTTTCTGTGATTTTTTATCATTAGTCAAAGGGCAGACAACTGATTCATTTGAAAATAAATTTTAGCTCCACTAGTATCTTTCTGCCGTGTTCACCTGTGCCAAGCCCCTGTTTAAAGGCTGGTGCCCAGCAGGCTTCCTTGGTGATGTTGAGATGCAGTGGAAAGGCACCGAAGTTACAAAAATGATTAAATGACATTCTTCTAAATTATATCTCACATATGCACAGAGGCTGAAGGAAGCCAGCATCACCTGCCAACAACAGGTATCTCTCTGACAAAGTAGCACCCGTGCAGTGACAATGTGTCTAGTCCGGGAGTTCCTGCACTTATTCTTCCCACAACTTTCAGGACACCTTAAGACAAACACCAGCATCCCCAGCCCAGCGATCGGGCTTCTTCAAGAAAGACTGAGCCAGCTAAATGGGCTCCTCCTTCAGGCATTTACAGCACGTTTGTTTCATCTAGTGTGACGTTCATTAGAGGTGGACAACAAAAAAACAAAATGAAGCTGACCTCTGTTGGGAGCTCGGCTGAGTGGTAGAGAGAGCTGAGTTGCCCGTGCTCAAGCCCACCGAATGTAAACCAGAATGAAAGAAGTGAGCCTTGGGTCACTCACTGTGATGACACGAGCAGGGTGCTGATCCGGGAAGGTGTCACCTCCCACTGTTCTATTCCTTCCTCCATGGGACTGGGTCACTCGCTGTCACAGCATTCGCAGGGGGCTGACCCGGTAGGGCATCACTTCCCACCATTCTGTTTCCCAACCCCTGTGGGATGGCACAGTGGTAGATCTGCACAGATGTGGAGGGTCATCCCAGTATAGAGGGAGCCCCCAGATAAAAGGCTCTGGCAATTAAATGGACCCTGGGGCTTGGGAGAGGAGAGGGAGGGCAGGGGATAGGACTGGAAAAGTACTGAGCACTGAATCGGAGTGGGGCAAAGGGTCTTCAGTCCCCTGGCCCACCACCCACTCCTCCTGAAAAGAAGACTCTGCAGAGGCCCCCGAGGAAAACCTCAGTTGAAAGCCTCAGGTAGAGACCTAGGAATGAAGGTGCCTGGGCTAGGAATGCAACTGTGTCAGAGCCTGGGGGACCTGTGGGGCGCCAGCTCCCTGCAGAACCTGCAGTGCCCTGGCTGGGCATGAAGCCTGCTGCGGGGAGGGCTGGCCCTATTCCCCATGAGGCTTGCTGTATAAAGCCTTTGTAATCACCCATGGTCAGGCCTGGAAAGTAACGTCGGATTTCAACCTGGAGCTGGCCTCCTCAACTTCAGTTAGCATCCCTGTGATCTGGGGCAAGTGACTTCATCCCTCTGTGCCTCCACTTTCTCTTTCTGTGAATTATGGATCATATTTTCCACTTCATGTGGAAGTATCAAAGCAGTTAATACACATGCAGTGATTTTTACAAGCATTCACTGGGAGTCTTCCACGAAGTTTGGCCATTAGCAGTGGTCATCTGCACAGTGCTATAATATAATAATGCCTTGTGTGATCTTTACCTCCATATTTTCTTTAACTCTTTCTAGTTTTGATGAATAATGACAGATTCTTGGCTTGGTCTTTTTGTTTTTCCCCCTGGCGTGTGTTCCTACTCCTGCCTACTTTCTAGGTTTCAGGAATCTCCTGGGCTCTGGAAGTTTGCTGATCCAATCTCCAGATTTCATCCGCTCATGTAGCAAATGTTCATGGAGAGTCTAGTATGTGCCACATTCTCAGATATGCTGGTTCTTTGGCGCAGCCACATTAACTGGTTTGCAAAAGGAGTTTGTGCTGATTTCTCTGTGTTTCTGTGTTTATATGAACCCAGACACAATAGCCTAGTTGTATTATTTCCTGGGTGAATACTTGAATTATTTTTGCTTTTCTTTTTCAAAAGAATACAAATAAATTTTAAGATTATATATGGGAGATTGTAAGTCTGACATAAGTCTTGTCTCTAACAGCCCCCTTGGCTGTCTGAGACAGTAAATGTTTTCAAAGTTATTTTATCTCTGAATGCTATGGTTTTTCTCTCTCAAACCGGTTTCTTTTTTCTTTTTGACTGAAGCCTATTTTTTCTTCAGATGGCCATTGCTAAGGGATTACAATGTGGCTTTACAGTCACAACAGAAAGAGTTATTCTTGTATTCATTACTTGTCTGCAGAATTGCAGAAAGCCAACTCTCAACTCTGCCCCCTTGGTTCTTGGGGTTTAAGGTGGTGCCTGATGTGCACTCACAAATGCAGATTCCCAGGCTGCTATGTGGGATCCTTCTCTTCTGTCATGTCCAGTGGTGGCTCTTCAGGTCCAGTGCTGCTGCCAAGGTGTTCCTGGTGCTCTCACATGGGCCATTTTGTGTTGTGAATGTATCTGGAGTCAGGACCAGCTACATAGTTTGCAGGGCCTGGTACAAAATGAAAATGTAGACATCTTGTTTTAAAAAACTGTTAAGGCTATGGCCAGGTGCAGTGGCTCACACCTATAATCCTAGCACCTTGGGAGGCCAAGTTGGGTGGATCAGGAGTTCGGGACCAGCCTGGCCAACATGGCGAAACACCACCAACTGTACTAAAAATACAAAAATTAGCCAGACGTGGTGGTGGGTGCCTGTAATCCCAGCTACTTGGGAGGCTGAGGCAGGCGAACTGCTCGAACCCAGGAGGTGAAGGCTGCAGTGGACCAAGATTGCACCACTGCACTCTAGCCTGGGAGACACACCAAAACTCCATATCAAAAAAAAAAAAAAAAAAAAAAAAAAAAAGAAAGAAAGAAAAGAAAACTATTAAGGCCAGGAGTCTTGCCTCACCCCTGTAATCCTAGTGTTTTGGGAGGCCAAGATGAAAAGGTAGTTTGAATCCCAGAATTGAAGACCAGCCTGGATAACATAGTGAAAACTGTGTTTCACTGTGTTGATAAAACTTAAAAATCGTAGCTGGGCATGGTGATGCACACCTGCAGTTCCAGATACTTGAGGGGCTTAGGAAGGATCCCTCAAGTCCAGGAATTCAAGGCTGTAGTGAGCTATGACAGCATTGCACTCCAGCCTAGGCAAGAGAGCAAGACCGTGTCTGAAAAAACAAACAAAAAAAACAAAACTATTAAGAATTTCAAGATTGGCCAGGCATGGTGGCTCATGCCTGTAATCCCAGCACTTTGGGAGGCTTAGGCGGGCGGATCACCTGAGGTCGAGAGTTCAAGACCAGCCTGACCAACATGGAGAAACTCCACGAAAAATACAAAAATCAGCCTGGTGTGGTGGCGTATGCCTGTAATCCCAGTTACTGGGAGGCTGAGACAGGAGAATCACTTGAATCCAGGAGGTGGAGGTTGCGGTGAACCAAGATTGGGCCATTGCACTCCAGCCTGGGCAACAAGAGCGAGACTCCATTTCAAAAAAAAAACAAAAAACCCCCAAAGAATTTCAAGATGGCAATAGCATAGCATTTACCCAAGTGTGAGTCCCTCCTACGCACCCTGCACCATGAAGCTGGCCCCATCCCAGTCCCAGTTTGTTCTTGTTCTTGAGCTTGGGCTACCTTGATCTCTGGGCCATGGGTGGGATGTCCTCAGTCCCCTCCCTTGATGTGGATGGTCATTGCACCAAAGTGTAAAAGAGTGTGTTCTGCCCCTGTGTGCACTGAATGCTAATGCCAGGCCACAAGGCAGTGTTGTCACGTGCCTTTGATTCCTTACAGTTTCATATCTTGGAAGCAGCCGCCACCTAAAACCTTCAGATTTTAGGTTATGTCTCTGGGATAAACGCAAGGGGCATTATGGAAGAAACAGGACACAGAAATATTATTCATCAAATAAGAGTCTATTTGGAAAATCTGGTATTTCCAGCACAACCTCAGGAGTTATTGTAATCACAAAACAAAGTAGAAGACACAATCAGTGCTGACCTGGATCTCATGAGAATCTTTAGGCAAAATAGACACCGCATAAAGCAAACACAAGGAGGAATGCAATCTATTGTTAGTTTTTGTAGTATGGGGAATATAAGATTAAGGAAAGTTCTAGAAGGCAAAATAAATAATGTGCTGAGAGGGTAGTGGGGAGAATCATGAAGCTATTACAAAAGAGAGAGAGTTTGAAGTGGGTTTGAAAGAATGTATAAACACTAGGTTGACAGTAGGGAAATTATAGCTAACAATAATTTATTGTGTATTCCAGAGTAGCTAGGAGAGATTTGCAATGATCCCAATGCACACACACAAACACAAGTGTTTGAGGTGATCGATAATGCAGTTACCCTGAGTAGATCCTGACACATAGGTATCAAAAGATCACCTGTGCCCCAAAAGTATGTATAACTATTATATTATACATCACTGAAATAAATAATTTTTTAAGAGAGAAGCAAAAATGAAAGGAAGGTGCAATTATAATCAACCTAGAAAGTCAGTTTGAGCGCTCAAGCAGCGTGACGCTGTGTATCTAGTTGTAAGGACTGTTGCTGCTGAACAGAGGTAGAGATGGAATTGAGATGGGGCAGGAGAGGGCCTGGCTGCCTGGGAGGGCTGTGCTGGGAGCCACGTCACAGTAGGTCTTGAGTTCCAGGGCACAGAGCTTTACACATGACCCCTTCTTTTGTAGGAACACTTGTAGGTGGTAACAGTGACATGGTGCTGGAAAGGTAAATTTGGTCGTGGTTTGGAGGAAAGAAAAACTCAAATCGGGGAAGCCAATACAATGGTATTATAGGAGACCCAGGAGAACATTGTTAAGATGAGTTAGATTAAGTTAGCGAACAGCTCTGAATATGTGGTCGCCCAACACAGTAGAGTTCATTGCATCCTGTTTTAACTGTCTATAGCAGTTCTAGGTTATTGGGGGCAGGAGAAAGTGATCTAGGCTCTGTTACATGTGGAAGGACTTAAGCTAATAGTGGCTGAATATTATGACAATTTTAGGCATTAAAAAATGTCAGTGAGGCCTGGCGGGGTGGCTCATGCCTGTAATACCAGCACTTTGGAAGCCCAAAGCGGCCGGATCATGAGGTCAGGAGTTTGAGACCAGCCTGGCCAACATAGTGAAATCCTGTCTCTACTAAGAATGCAAAAAATTAACCAGGTGTGGTGGTAGGCGCCTGTAATTTCAGCAACTCGAGAGGGTGAGGCAGAATAATCACTTGAACCCGGGAGGTGGAGGTTGCAGTGAGCTGAGATCATGCCATTGCACTCCAGCTTGGGCCACAGTGCAAGATTCTGTCTCAAAAAAAATAAAAATAAAAAATGGCAGTGAGGCCTGGTGTGGTGGTTCACATGTATAATCCCAGCACTTTGGGAGGCAGAGGTGAGAGGGTAGCCTAAGGCCAGCAGTTCAAGACCAGCCTAGGCAACAGAGCGAGATGCTGTCTCTACCAAAAAATAATTTTAAAATAGAAGTCATATTTTTGGGAAGTGAACTTTGAGCCCTTCAGTGCCTCTCAAAAGTCCTCATCCCTCTGCTTTTTTTTTTTTTATTGCATTTTAGGTTTTGGGGTACATGTGAAGAACATACAAGATTGTTGCATAGGTACACACATGGCAGTGTGATTTGCTGCCTTCCTCCCCATCAACTATATCTGGCATTTCTCCCCATGCTATCTCTCCCCAGCTCCCCACCCCTCACTGTTCCTCCCCTATTTCCCCCTGACAGACCCCAGTGTGTGATGCTCCCTTCCCTGCGTCCATGTGTTCTCATTGTTCAACACCCATCTATGAGTGAGAACATGCGGTGTTTGATTTTCTGTTCTTGTGTCAGTTTGCTGAGAATGATGGTTTCCAGATTCATCCATGTCCCTACAAACGACACAAACTCGTCGTTTTTTTATGGCTGCATAGTATTCCATGGTGTAT